>VMDO01004501.1:0-124356 GCA_007922755.1 Pedetes capensis | reverse complement strand
TGCTATAAATTGGAGAACCCTTCAGGTAAATGTAAAGTGATTTTTTTTCAGATTAAATGGCTTTTCTCCAGGGCAAATAGGAGCCATGCCTGAAGCCATAGTTTACTCTGGAAGGATTTTCCCAAGGATACAGGATGGTAGAGATATCAGGTAATGGAAGAGGACTGAATTTCGCCAGAACAGAAGCATCAATGATTCTTGAAAGTGACTGAATGTTGAGTAATCAGTGGCAGGAAGCACAGTCTACTTTGTGAGTCTTTCTTATGTCCTCCGGAAAAGATTAAAATCAAGAACCCCTGCCCTTAACAGAGTGCAGAACATAGACCTCAGTCTCCTCTTCCCTGCCTGGAATTTTGGTGGCGTCCTTTGACTGGCAAATTGCCCAAAACACTCTTACGGCCCATCTCACACCTGTTCCCACCTGCCTTCACATCCTCCAACCAATCCCTCTTCTGGTCACTTTTGGCTCCACCCAGAAGAAGCAAGCAAGCCTCACTTGTGGCTCCAGTTGAACCATCCAGCTGCTCAGAGTGGCTTCTAGGGGGCTAAAACTTCCCCTGAATTTGAGATGTGGACACATGTTTCAGAGCTTCAAAGATACATCTGATGCCTGGTCGTTTACAGTTAGTGGGCTTGTTAATCACTGCAAGACTACACTGAGTTCCTTCCAGTTTAATAAGCAGGGTCCCTGGGGCCATGTCTCTGGCTACTATGGGAACCCCAGGAAGACAAATATAATGGGTTGAACAATGTCCCCCAAATAGACATGAAGTCCCAGCCCCCAGGACCTGTGAATATGAGTTTATTTGAAAAGAAAGTCTTTGTAGAAATAATCAAGATAAAGTGAGGTGATTAGGGAGCTTAATCCAGTATTACTGGCAGCTTTGTAAGAAATCATCATGTGAAAATGGAGGCAGAGACTGGAGTGAAGATGGTACAAGCCAAGGAACACCAAGGACAGTTGGCCAATGCCAGCAGCCAGGGAGGGCCGAGGGAAGATTCCGCCCAGAGTCTCAAAGGGAGCACAGCCCTGCCAACATCTTAGTTTCAAAATTCTAGCCTCTAGAACCGTAAGAGAGAAAATAAATTTCTAGTGTTTCAAGTCACCCTGTTTACAGGCTTCAGCCACAACAGCCCTAGGAAAGAAATACAACTAAGACCTGCAGGTCATTCTTGAATGTTAGCTATGGCCATGTAAAAGGGGCAGGGAGGACACAGGCCTTGAAGAGCCCCCAGGACCTAGTATGCAGTGAGTACATCAGAAGCTGACTTCAGCGACACAGTGACCCTTCTTATCATCCTGTCCATTCTCTCTACTCTTCTACAGGCCTGGAATTTAGTCACCTTGTGTGATAGTTAATTTTATGCTCAACCTAACTGGGTCACAGGGTGGCCAGATATTTGGTTAAACATTATTCTAGGCATGTTCCTGAACGTGTTTCTGGATGAGATTAGCATTGGAATCAGTGGGCTGAGGACAGCAGATGGTCCCCCGTTTTGTGGGTGGGCATCATCCAATTCATTGAGGGCTGGAAGAGAACAAAAAGGCAGAGGCAGGGAGCGCTCTCTCTGCCTGTTTTCAAGTAGGGCCTCTGCTCTTCTCCTGCCTCTGACTCAGACTTGGACTGAAATCATAACATTGACTTCTCTGGTTCCCTAGCTTACCAACTGTAGGGGTTGGGACTTCTCAGCCTCTGTAATAGTGTGGGATGATTCTTATAATAAATATATAAATATATAAATAACTAAATAAACATATATATATATATATATATATATATATATATATATATGATACACAGAACCAGTGTGTACACATAGACACTGTTATACATATACATTTTTACCTGATATTTTATACCAGATTGTAACTTATCCTAATGATCAAGCTTAACTAATTGCATCTGTAATTACCCTATTTCCAAATAAGGTAATACTATGAGGTACTGGGAGTGAGGAATTTAATCTGAATTTGGTGCTGGGTGGTGGACATATACTTTACATGGATTATGCTACTGTAGGACATATTTCTAGGAAAATATTTTATGTTCCAAAAGTATATAAAACTTTATATGTATATAGCTTTTTATGTGGTATAAATAAAGTTACACATATATATATAATATATCTATATAAACATATATTGTTTCAGCTTCTCTGGAGGATGAAGACTGATAATACACCTTGGACTTGGATACCCGCAAGCCCTTGACTATTGGCCCTGGGAATACCCACGGCTATATGATGTGATGCCACGCTCTATACTGCCCCGCCCACTCTTCCTTTTGCTTGCTTCACTCCCATCTATCTAGCCTCCTTGCTGTGCCTTCAATGTCAGCCTCTACCTCAAGACTGCTCAGTCTGCTGGGACACTTTCCCAGAATTCTGGGGGGCTGCCTTCACTCCTTGTAGGCCTCTTTCTCAAATGTCATCTGGGCCTCAGAGAGGCCTTCCCTGGCTACCAGCTCTGATGGCCCCTGTTCCTCTAATACATCTCCATTCTCTTGCCTGGTCTCATTTTTCTTTATAGTGCAACCTGAAATTACAGCTAGTTATTTATCGCCTGTTAGATCCACGAGAAAGTAAATTCCCCAGGGGTAAAAATCATGTCTGTCTCTTTCCTACAATGTCTGTGCCCAGTGCTTGGACAGGTTTGGTACTCAATAAGTTTTATGTCAGGAAGAGAGGGGAAAAGAAAAGAGGCAGGGAAGGAAGGAAAGAAGGAGGAGAGAAGGAAGGAAGGAAGGAGGGCAGGAAGGAAGGAAAGGAAGGAAGGAGTGAGGGAGTGAAGGAAGGAAGGAACAGGAAGGAAGGAAGGAAGGGGAGGGAAGGAAGGAAGGAAGAAAAGGAGGGAGGGAAGAATGATGGATGGGTGGAAAGAGATGTAAATAGCAATGGAGGGAGGAAAAGAGGGAAGAGAGAGGGTGGGTTCTAGATTTACAAGCCCAGACTCTAAGGCCACCATTCAAAGATAGCCTTTTGGTCTGCTCATGCACATAATATCCATAATTTGATATTTTGGGGGTAAGTTACAATCTAAGGATTAGAAGTGCTGGGAAATGAAGGATAAAGTATATAAATTAAAACTTTATACACATGCACAGACACACATATTTTAAAGATAAACCTTTACCTGAAGGTTCAGGGAAGATTCTGATTGTTTATTATGAAACTCTCTTGACCTCTATTCTCAACATACCCCCCAAACTTCTGAAGGGGCAAATTCTTCCTGTAGAATAAGATCCATATACATTCTCCAGCTCAATTGGTAGAGTGCTGCACTGCAGTGTCTGAGGTCCCAAGTTCAATTCCCAGCACTGCAAAAATGGGAGGAGGACCTGGCAATCTACTCCCAAGGCAATCCTGAAACAGTCAGCCATTGAAAACCCTATGAGGGTCGCTATGAGTCGGATACCAACTCGACGGCACCTAACAACAACAACAACAACACTCTCCTTGCCTGGAAGGTTAGGCCTGCTCTCAATGCATTGCATTGGCTACTCCTACCACTCGGTAGTTGTCAGAATAAAACACTCACTCAAAACATGCATGAAGGGTTTGCTGCTCTCTGGGTCCTTGGACACGGAAGTGAATACTCAGTCAGAAAGGTGACAAGCTTAACTCTAAATGATTTAACAAATTAGACTAAATTTAAAACCTTTTATAACAATTTTCTTATACAAGTTAACCTTAAAAATAAACCAGAGTATACCATCCATTTTGTTCTATATATAAAGAAGGGACGTGAAGCCAGTCCATGATGGCTGAGAAATTTCCAGTAAGTCCTCCATCTGCCAGCCTCCTCACCCAAGCATTAGAGGAGGAGAAGGTCTCAGTCCTTCCTCCTGTACTCTGAGGACACAGGGACAACTGCCCCTGCTGCAGAACCCAGGTGAGCCCTCTTGTCTATCTGGAAGGAAACCAATGGTGTGGGGTGGGGGGACAAAGAGAATTTCTAGTTCTTATAGAAGGGGTGGGGTGCCAGATGGACAGGGAGGTGCCTTTGCGTTGTCTTCTCTCTTCTAGCCCTGGCTGCCCATTTTTCTTCAGGCATCTGACCCTCCTAATGGGGACCACACTTTACTTCCCTATTTCCACGTAAAGCAAAGGGGTCATGGGGGTCGGGCAGGCGCTGGCTTTTCTTCCTCTTGACAGATCCATAATTAGAAGGAGACAGAGCATTCAAAGAGGAGCATTTGGCTCCAGGCACATCCTTGTCAGCCTGTCAAGCAGAAGCCTGTTCTCCATGAGCTATTTTGAGCCACCTTCTCGGCTGCATTTCTGATCCTCTCGGCCCATGTCACCCTCCCCCAACCCCACAGTTGCATCCCTCCAAACTTCACCATGACATCACACAGGCAAGCAAGTTTGGAGGAGTGCCACACATAAAGAGCATTTTGTGCAAGATGCTTGAAGGAGGCGGCATAGGGTGGCTGGCTGACCCTCCCCACATCTGCTACCTCTGCTCCAGTGGCTGGATGCAGTGACCAGCGTGCATGGTGGCTTGGCTCTTGGAGAGATTATCACCAGAGCCCTGAGGCTCAAAGATTCCCACCTAGAGAAAATACAGGGCAACACTCCCTTGGAAAAGATCTCACAGGAGCAAAGCTAGAACGCAGAATCCAAGGGCATATTCTTCTGCCCAGAAGCTGTCCTGCAAAATTCCCAGGGGCTGGAAGTCACTGGCACAGCACCCAGAAAGACTCATGCATCATCTTGGAGTCCTTAGCACTATGTCAGCTTGAAGAACACCCCAGGAAAACCCAGCTGCCCTCACCAGCCCTGGGGGGAGGGGGAGGCATGAGCTAGGCTCTAGAAAATGACCTTTCTGTCCCCAGATATTTGCTACGCATGCATTACAAGCACCAACTCCCATGGCCCCACCCATGTCCTACCCCCATAGTCTGACTTGTAGAGCTCACCCAGCATGGACCATGCAAGCCATCCCCCAGTGCGGTACTTCACACTTTTCCTGCTGCCACACTGTGGGTCCTGGGTGGGTAAGAGGGCAGCCTCTGAGGCTGGGCTAGGCGGGGTGACTGAGGCAGCCAATTCAGCCATGGCAGAGCCAGTGGCGGTAACAAAAACGGGTGCTTGGAAAGGCCAGGTGTGGTGGTGCACACCTGTAATCCCAGTCACTCGGGAGGTGGAGGGAGGCAGATGGCAAGTTCAAGGCCAGAGGCACCCTGAGCAATTTAGCAAGACCCTGTCTCAAGATAAAACATACAAAGATCTCAGGGTGCTGCTCAGTGGTAGAGCGCTTGCAAAGAATGTGTGAGGCCCCAGGTTCAGCACCCCAGGACTGCAAAAAAGGGGTGCTTGAGTTTTGTGCTGCAGAGGATGGTTGGGCCTCAGCCCCAGTGGACAACCAATGACCTGCTTGACAGGTAGGATGAAGATAGCCCTTCCCCACTCCAGCTGTGCTATAGTGGCACCTGCTGGGAGAGGTGCTGATTGCTGCCTGCTGGGTAACAGCCCCTGCCTGGCTGTTGGAGGCCCAGGCAATCTTTGGGAATACCACCCCATCATTTCCTCACTCCCAGGCTGACTCTGACTCTTGCTAAGGGTTTCCATGTCTTCTTATGTGTAGCGAGCTCCTTGCTTGTGTCATTAGGAACTCTGCCCAAGGGTGCTCAGCCCCATACATGCCTGTGTCCTTGCTGCTGGTCTCATGCCCCAGGGAGCCAGAGGCTGTCACACACTTCCTTCAGAGACACCAGAAGAAACCCACTAAGCTCAAGCCTTCACTGTGGCAGCACCGCCCAAGAGCTGGGAGCGGATTCCAGCTGCATTGCCCTGTTGGCACAATGGGCCACTGATTCCATTGGACTGTTTTTAATGGCCCAAGTAATAAGAATTTGCAAGCCCTTTGCAACAGTTACTCTCAAGTGATGGCAGGGCAAGGAGATGAAAACAGGTTGTTGCTGTTGAAGTCAAACAGGTTGTTGACTTCTGGCCTCTGGATGCTCTGTGGAAATTCAGCATTTCTGAAGGACCAGTGAGGCTAGACCCAGGATCTGGAGTTTCCAAGTTCTCGTCCTGCTGCCCTTGAATTTTTACCTGGTGACCTTGACCCTGTCACTCTGAGCCTGAGGTGAAGATTTTCTATTTACAATACAGGAAAGATGGTATCATTCAAGCAACAGAGGCTTGGAGGCGTATGGAAGGCAGGCACTGTGCTGGACATCGGGTAAAAACAATGCTCATGAGACCTCACCTTGGAGGACACTTTGTATTGTGTGTTGAAAGCTATTGCTAAAGTCTTAAAAGTGTTACGAGCAGGCGGGAAGGCAAGGGAAGGGGTGGTAGAGCAGGTGAGCTGCTTCTTAAGGAATAAGTGAGTGCTCTGTGGGAGGAAAAGTTTAAGGAACAGCATGTGAACTATATAGAGGTGGGAAGGACTGGAAGAGTTGGGTGGCTAGGAGGTGTTCAGTGTGGCTGGAGCTGAAGACACACAGGGGCATAGTAGGAAGTTGTTGTTGTTGTTGTTAGGTGTCATCAAGTTGGTATCTGACTCATAGTGACCCTCATAGGGTTTTCAATGGCTGACTATTTCGGGATTGCCTTGGGAGTGGATTGCCAGATCCTTCTCCCATTTTGGTGGTGCTGGGAATTGAACTCGGGACCTCAGAGACTGCAGCACAGTGCTCTACTAACTGAGCTAACTCCCAGTCCCATAGTAGGAAGAGGAGAGCCCTTATGGTGCTGGCCTCCTCCTGTTCCACTAGGGACCCCTGGGACACCCACAGTGAGTTAACTGATGGCAGAGTAACTATCAGAATGAGCCTATCTAGCATTCCCAGAAATCATCACTCTGCATGAAATACACTCTGACCACAATGAATAGTTCAGAGGGGACAGGGACAGAGGAAGGGAAGAAAAGGTCTTCAGTGGCCATATTTGTGTGCAAACATAAGAGTTGGCTAAGCAGGGAGTTCTGCTGCCACCCTTCCCAGCTCCAAACTGAACCTGAGTTTGACCATGAGGAGGTAAAACGCTCAGGTGGATGACATGGTTCAGTTGAGAGCTGAGCGCCTGAACGGAGCTGTGGGTCTGATCCAGGTCATGAGTCCATGGGGCTCAAAGGGAAGGAGATGTCCAAGGATCCACGTAGCACCACCAGCCCTGGCAGTCACTGTGTGAATGTGACCTGATGTACCACGGGCCTTACTCACTGTCACAGCAGACTCGACACCTGGCATAAGAGGTTACAGGTAGTGCTTAAAGCGTAACAAAAAATGTTTTTAAATAAAGGTGAAGACCAGTGAAGGGCAGTCACAGAACAAAGCTGCTCCTTTTACTGACACCCAAGTGGCTGCCTGGGTCTCAGAACCTGCCAGTCATTTTCCAAGGCTCAAGGCTCCATTCATGTCAGGACAGAGTGAGTAGAGATTGGGGCTGTGATGGGATGGCAGGGAGGGGCGGGTCAACCCCAGCAATGGGAACAGCTCCTAGGCCGTGTTAATGAGAAGCTTTGTTCCGCATCACCTGGCTGTGTAACAAGAGCAGGCATTAATACAACCACAAATTAATAGCACAGAAGAGCAATCGGGAGGCAGAGAGACATTCCTAGTGGGCTCAGCTGAGAGCGGAAAGCAGATGGATAAGGGGGCTTCTCTCAGCCTCAGCTCCTGAACCACGTCACCTGGGGCAGGCAGCCGGGCCGTCACATTGCTACATAGGGTCTTCCCTTTGCCAAGGCCACAGTGCTAGCCTCTGCCTATGGTAACAGGGGCCTGCAGGCTGACTGCTCCCTGCCCTCATCCCTGCTCAGAGTTGCAGGCTCTGGAAGCAGGACCTTGTGCTGCTCTGCTGCTCCGGGGCCAGGGCCATCCCAGTCTTAGTCCAGCGTGTGCCACTCCCCAGTGGAGGGAAGAGCATTTCTCTCAATTGCCTTCCCCAGGTCCTGTGGCTATGGAGAGCTGTCAGGAGCAATTTTCTATTGGGGCCAAGCGAACTGCTTGCTCAGCCATTAAATCTAATAATAACCTGAAGTTTACAGTATTTCACTCATCCTAGTCACGGGTGGGGCTGGGATTTAGCTCAGTTGGTAGAGCACTGCGCTGCAGTCTCTGAGGTCCCGAGTTCAATTCCCAGCACCGCAAAAATAGGAGAAGGGCCTGGCAATCCACTCGCTAAGGCAATCCTGAAACAGTCAGCCATTGAAAACCCTATGAGGGTTGCTATGAGTCAGATACCAACTCGATGGCACCTAACAACAAGTCACGTGTGGCTATTGCTCTCGGGCCGTCCTTCCACGCCTCCCTCCCAGGGCTCCCAAAGCACCACACTCCTATCTCACCTGCCCAGAGCACCCGCTTGCAAGGAGGGTAGGCAGAAGCAGGTGAGCCTGTGGACTGTGGGGTATGTGGAAAGGATGGGGACAACTGGTCCTGCTGTCATTGACCTGCAGGAGAGGCAGCAAGCCACTGCAATGGTTAGTGACACTTGAGGTCCCCTGAAAGAAAGGAAGGGGAACTTGGGGGTTGTGATCTGGTTCTAGACACTGTTTAGCCACAGGATTCTGGGTGACCTTGGGCAAGGCACTGAACTTCCATGTGCCATGTGTACATGGTCTGTGTAAAATGCAGAGCTTAGAATAGGTGACTTCTAAATCCCGTTCAGTGATGCACATTTATTTACAGTAAGTTGACTGAGAATTAAGCAAATGATCCAGAGCTATCTGGGATCCCATACTTGTCCCTTTCCCTTTATGCAGCATGAAGAGAGTGGAAGGAGCCCATGGTGTCCCCTTTGGGGAAGAAAAGAATTGGACAGCTCTGTACACGGGCTGACTGAAGATTTTTCAGGTCCTGGAACAGGCATGCTTACCATTTCGGTAGAAGCTTTGGGTGATGCGCTGTGGGGACCCCACCCTTTACCTATCAACATCCTGGGACCTGATCGACTCTGGAATCAGGAGGCTTTCCCTTCCCATCGTCATCCTCTGACTGCCAGTCTCCATGGCATGTGTGGAAGCAAGAATATCCCCAACCCGTTGCGTTTAGCCTAAGCCTGGTTCGTCCAAGAACGGCTGAGACAGCATGTCCAAGGGAAGGATAGTTTTGCAAACCTAAAACCATCTTTTCAAGACAGTGGGAGGGGAGTCATCACCTACAGGAAGTTCACCAATCAGAGGAGCTGGAATTTCTAAATTCCTCATGGAGAAATGTTAATGATAGATGATTCCACAAGAGCTTGTGGGATTTCTATAACCCAAAGAGAGAAATGGAGTCAACTTGTATTCAGACTGAGACAGCAGGGGAGAACTTGCTGGCAGGGTCATGAGACCAGGACAGGGCTGGTCAGTAGATGATCTATACTCATTTATTTATTTATTTACTTATTTTTTTTATTTTATTTATTTATTTATTTATTTTTGTGTGTGGTACTAGGGGTTGAACCCAGGGCCTCGTGCTTGCATGCTCTGCAAGTGCTGGACCACTGAGGTGCACCCTCAGCCCATTTTTTTTTTTTTTTTTACTTTTCAAGACAGGGTCTCACTAAGTTATGCAGACTGTCTCTGGTCTCGAACTTGCAATCCTCCTGCCTCTGCCTCCCGAGTCGCTGGGATTACAGACATGAGCCACCACGTCTGGCTCAATCTGCACTCATTTCATACTGGTGGTTCTCACTGGCATGCCAGGGCAATCAGAGCCTAAAGGGCTGAGTGGATGAGCATAGCATTTCTCCAATTTTCTGTTTGAGACTTACGGTCAAAATACTGTGCAATCAGGCAGGTGTGTTGGCGCATGCCTGTAACCCTAGAGACTTGGCAGGTGAAGGAACAGGGATCCTGAGTTTGAGGTCAAAGGCAGCCTGCACATCTTGGTGAGACCCTCACTCAACATAAAAAGTTAAAAAATGCATGAGAGGTGCAGCCTCGTGGTAGAGCACTTGCAAAGTATATATGAGGCCGTGGCTTCAACCCCTAAGTACCACAAAACAAACAAATGATAACATTGCAACCCAAGACATGCATGCTCATAGACAACTGAAGCAAAATTCCATTAATGTTGTTGTTAGGTGCCGTCGAGTCGGTATCCAACTCATAGCGACCCTCATAGGGTTTTCAATGGCTGAAAGTTTCAGGATTGCCTTGGGAGTGGATTGCCAGGTCCTTCTCCCATTTTTGTGGTGCTGAGAATTGAACTCGGGACCTCAGAGACTGCAGCGCAGCGCTCTACCCACTTAGCTAAATCCCAGCCCAGTTCCATTAATATGTGACATGAATTCTGATATTTTCCTCTCTCTCTCTCCCTCTCTCAGTAAAATGCTAGTTATGACCTACTAAATTGCTTTCATGACACATTAATGTATCTCATGCCACAACTGAAAAGTCACTGGATAAGACGATCTCGAAGGACAGTCCCAGTGTCTGATGTTGTGGTTGGAGAGGCCAGGAAGGGCAGTTCTCGGGCTCCTCCCTTTCAACTTGCAGCCCTACAACATCTTTCCCTGGGCATCGCTGGCAGGGGAGTTCGTGGGAAGAGGTCTCCAGAAGCAAGGCTTATTATGGGGATTCCCAGCAGGATGCCAATTTGACCACGTGTGTGCAGAGTGATAATGGGCTCTCCCCACCTCCACACCACCCTGCACCTGCTCCCAGCCCTGAACCAGAGCCAGGAGGAAGAAGAGGGAAGTGAGGAGATGAGAAGGTAGCACAAGCACCAAGCAATCATGGGGTAACCTAGGCAAGGGCACTGGGGGTCCCTGCATGGAGGAGGTCCCTGGGCCGCCTTCTTCCCTCTTGGATAGCTTCTGCTGATAATGGTCTACCAGGGAGAAAAGGTATATTGAGGAGGAGAACTGGGCTGCCCAATTGTGCCTGGTCCTCAGTTGCTGAGGGGACATGGCCCCTGAGGAGTAGCTGCAATGAAGTATCTGGGTTTGCAGAGGTGCTTCTCCATGAGGGCAGGGATGCCAAAAGATGAAGGTCAAAGCTAGAGGACCTTGGGTGAATGCCCTGAGGAAGTGGCATGTTTCAATGAGGGGCGTGAGCACTATGACCGCCTCCAAGGGGTCCCTTGGAAGAAGTCACTGTCCACAGCTTCACAGGGGCCCCTGTCTTATAAGCCCCATGTGTCTGTCAGCTTGTCGTGCTGTGGCGGTTGCATGTTGCTGTGATGCTCAAAGCTATGCCACCAGTATTTCAGATACCAGCAAAGCCACCTAGGGAAGGTATGTTTCAGCTGAACTTCTAGACTAAAACAGACTAGGGAGAAGGACCTGGCAGCCCACTCCTGAAATAATTAGCCATTGAAAACCCTATGAATAGCAGAGAAGCCCTGTCAAATATAGTGCTGGAAAATGAGGCCCCCAGGCTGGAAGGCATTCAAGAGATGACTGGAGAAGAGTTACCTCCTTAAAGTAGAGTCTACCTTAATGACAGGAATGGAGTAAGGCCCCTGGAATGTCCTTTTCCTGATGTGGCATGACAAAATGAGAAGAAAGATAGTAGCTGCAGCATTGGGCTCAAATAAAAAAAAGATTGTGTGCCTGGCCCAGTGTTGGGTAGTGTTTCATTGCACGGTGTACATAGGGTCGCTATGAGTCAGACTTGATGGCGCCTAACTTAAGTCACTAACTTGTGTTATCAACATTGCCAGTGACACTTCAAAGAAGTCATCCTGCTGGCATGGTACGGGGCTCACATCAACCATAGGCCCGTGTGAGTTTTCTTCTGAGAAGAGAACTTAGCTCCCTCTCTGGGGCCCAGGCCTAATTCTCCTGTTTATTAGGCTCTGCGAACCGACCAGGGCTCTCCACACATAGTTCGCTACTGTCATTGTGCTCACTAAATGCATTTAATAATTGCAATAGTTTTATAATATCTGTAGCTTGTTGTTTTTACACTATGAATCATCTCTGTAACAGAATTACTGTGGCTTTGTATAAGATGCTGAAGCAGCATGGAGGAGAAAGCAGACATATTTATGCACAGAGAGCAGTCTCATGATTATACTCAAGAAGAGGCAAACACTTTTCAAGAATTGTCCCCTGGTGCTTTCTGGGAGGTTTTTCTTACTCTACAAAGAGACATGGAGGATGCTGGGGCCTGACTGCAATCGAGGAAGTCCAAATTCCGGGTCCACAGAGGATATTAGGCCAGACTAAGTGCTGGGTAGGGCTGGGATTTAGCTCAGTTGGTAGAGTGCTGCGCTGCAGTCTCTGAGGTCCCGAGTTCGATTCCCAGCACCACAAAAATGGGAGAAGGACCTGGCAATCCACTCCCAAGGCAATCCTGAAACAGCCATTGAAAACCCTATGAGGGTCGCTATGAGTCGGATACCAACTCGACGGCACCTAACAACAACAACAACAAGTGCTAGATAGGAGATTGAAACAGCAAGGAAGATGGAGGAATCCTACAGCCCTCTCCCCATCGCATGTAAGGAGGGTTAGATTAGAGGAGAAACATTCTCCCTGATACTTCTTCAAACCTACTCGAAGATGTGCTCACTGTTCAGTGCTTTTTATTGTTAGGTGCCATCGAGTCGGCGTTCCACCCGTAGCGACCCTACATACAACAAGCGAAACACTATTGTCAGTGCTTCTCTGATATTCATAGGGTTATCAAAGGCAGATTGAATGTTGGGAGTGGGTTGCTGGGTCCTTCTCCCAAGCCTACAGCACCTGGTATTACCAGGAGGTCTCCCATCCAACTACTAATCAGGCCCAACCCTGCTTAGCTTCTGAGATTGGATGGGATCAGATGCCACAGCGCTATGGCTGCAGGAGTTCAGTGCTTAGGGACATTGATATTGGACAAGGTAGCTCTCCATAGGGTCTAATTTTCAGGTCATATTATAGAACACTTTAAAAATGCAGGACCCAGCTGGGTGTGGTGGTGCACACCTGAAATCCCAGCAACTCAAGAGTTGGAGGCAGGAAGATCACAAGTTCGAGACCAGAGGCAGTCTGTGTAATTTAGCAAGACCCTGTCTCAAAAAGTGAAAAAAAGTGGGGGGGAGGGGCTGAGGGTGCAGCTCAGTGGTACAGACCTTGGGAAGCCCTGGGTTCAAACCCTAATACCACCAAAAAAAAAAAAAAAAAGCAGAACTCTTAAGAGGCTTTGTTGCTGTATTTACCAGATCCTTCTATGAACCAGAATGTCTGTGCAACCATACTGACAGGTTAGTGTTTGGGATCATCTCTCAAAGCACTGTGAAAATCTTCACTGCTTCCATACAATTAAAAAAAAAGTTCTATTCAGTATAGTTTTACTGTGAAGCACAACATACTGCTTTTTGATCTTGTGACAATGCCCCGTCCTTGTACAATATATACGTCCCAAATCTATAGTTCAGCAGCTCACAAGGCCTTATTCCTAACTGTAGCCTTCATGTTGTTGTTGTTGTTAGGTGCCGTCGAGTTGGTATCCGACTCATAGCGACCCTCATAGGGTTTTCAATGGCTGAGTGCTTCGGGATTGCCTTGGGAGTGGATTGCCAGGTCCTTCTCCCATTTTTGCAGTGCTGGGAATTGAACTCAGGGCCTTAGAAACTGCAGCGCAGCGCTCTACCCACTGAGCTAAATCCCAGTCCATAGCCTTCATAGTGGAGCTGTTTATACAACCTCCACAATGACCATGAACTTGATCAGAAGTTAGGACTCTGGGAATAATAAGCAACATGAACATTTTGAGTCTAGAAGGAGGATACTAAATAAACAATGTTCCCTTTCCATAATAAGAGTGGCTTAGTGATTGCTCAGATCTAATTATTCTGTGATGCTATGACCCAGAAGCCTGTGTTCTCTGACAGAGGTTGTTCATTCCCAGTTCCTCCTCTCTCCACGCCCCCATCACAACAGTTAATTCTCCTGAAATGACTCAGCTTGGTTTGAGGGGGTTTCAAGTACTTTCATTCTGGGGCTCTGTAAGCCAAAATAGAACCTTATTTCTTTATTTCCAGCACTAAAGCACAAGGTCCTCTTCTATTAGATGGATGAGTTCTAACATTATCCATGAGATAGTGGATTTCAAATCAGGAAACAAAGATATCATTGTTGGTTCTTCTCTCATTTAAACCATCAGAGATGAATTTATGGTGTCTCTGTGCTCACAAGAATTCTTCGAAGACGTTATAGGGCAAGGAAACTTCCAGAAAACAAGCTCCCAAACAGGAGAGACTAAGTCTGTGACTCGAGCTCCTGGGCCTGTAGTCTGCGCTCTCTGTGGTTAGTCACCTTCTCTGAAGACTCTTCCCCATTTTAGAAGGGCAGTGAGAGCCTGCTGGTGATTTGCCTCCGTCAGCACAAGCCATTTGGCAAGACCTATGGAGTCACTGGGCCACTGCCTGCTGAGAAGGAAGGCACTGCTAGCAGAGAGATAAACAGCCTCCCAGCCTGGGAAAGAAGTTGCCAGACCTTGGAAGAATGATCGTGATGCTGACATATTCTTTGTCATCTGCTTGTCCTACCATCGATGACAGAATCCAAGGACCCAGCTGAGAAGAATAACAGAGAAAGCCATGTTCTTGTGGAAATAGCTTCTGCTCTCTAAGTAATCTAGTCCACACCAACTCTGTGTCTGGATTTAAGACTTAATTAGCTTCATTAGTAGTATAAATAAGAATGTTAATAGCTTTGCTTCATTCAGAGCAACGGATGGCGTACCTCCCAATGAGCCGATGGGTTTTAGTCCTGGCCAGATTCTAGGTGCTGAGCATCTGATCCAGGTGGCATGTTATATTCCATATTTTCCAGAATAGTCCTTCCAAAATGATCAATTCTATATGCCAACTCGGAGCTTTCAGACATTATGGTTACTATCGTCTGTGCATCTATAGTTGCTCCCATTTGGTACTTGCAATGGTTTGGATCTGAACTGTTCTTCAAAAGCTCATGGATGGAAGGCAAGGTCCCCAGTGCAATAGTGTTCAGAGGTGGGACCTCCGAGAGGTGACTGGATCAAGAGAGCTCTGACCTCCTCAATGGATTAATCCATTGATGGATTCATACTTCAAGGAGGTATTGGGAGGTGGTAGTAACTTTAGTAGTTGGGGCCTAATTGGGAGAAGTAAGTCACTGGAGGTATGCCCTTGAAGGGATATTTGACCCCAGCCCCTTCCTCTCTCTTACCCTCTTTGCTTCCTGGTCATCATGAGGTGGGCAGCTTCCGGTTGCCATAATGTTCTGCCTCATCACAGACTGACAAGCAACTCAGCCAACCACAGACTGGAAACTATGAGTCAAAATAAATCTTTCCTTCTCTTAAGTTGTTTTTCTCAGGCATTTCACCAGACAGAGAAAGCTGACTACCATCGTAGTCAGCCTGATCTCAAGACCCAACTGCTCTGGCTTTCTCTCTAGAGAAGCCTCTAGAGGTTTTCTGGAATTGCCAAGGTTTCCCAGGTGAGAACGGAGCTGAGATGGTACACTTACTGACCACCTACTATGTGCAAGGTACTAGCCTCACAGGAACCCCAGAATGGAGCTGTTTTAGTCAGTTTTCTGTTACTGTAATAAAGTGCCTAAAGAATCAGATTATAAAAAGAAAAGGTTTATTTTTGGCTCGTCATTTGGGAGATTTCAGTCTATGGTCAATTGGCCCTGTCACTTTTGGGTCTGGGGCAAGGCAGTACCTAATGGCAGGAGTTCTGGGAACAGGAAGCCTGCTCACCTCATGGCCAGAGATCAGAGTCTCAATATCCCCTTTAGAAGCACATCCCAATGACCAAACTTCCTCCCACAAAGCTCAACCTCCTGAAAATTCCACCACCTCATAATAGTGCCAAACTGGAGACCAGGCCTTAATACATGGGCTTTTGGGTATATTTAAGATCCCAACTGTAGCAGGGATAATGATTGTCCCCTAGTCTGCAAATAAACTGTGGTCAGAGACAAAGGGGTCAATAGTTGTCAAAGCTGACATTTGAGCAGAGAACATTCAGACTGCAAAACTCTCTTTACCAAAACGCATTGCTTTTCAGCAAAAATGGTTGAGTCTCTGGTTGCTTTCTCATCGCTCTGCCAATGCTCCTCTCTTTCTCTGACCAAAATATACACCCCATGAGGGCAGCAGCCAAACCTCTGCTGACTAATTAACTAATTACTGTAGTTACAGAAGCTAAGAGCCAATCACAGCAGCCACTTTGCTTCTGTGTGACTTTGTCTCCTACCAAGGCTAGCTTCCTGCTTTTACTCATTCCCATCCCACCCAGGAAATGTGCAACTTGGAGCCAACAAAAGCTGCCTCCCTCAATCCACTCTGCTGTTGTAATAACAAACCATAAAATTAACTAAATTTCACCACAGTGTAATGTGCCACATAAAAGTGTTGGCAATGTGTCTGCAGGGCAAGGGAACATCCTATGGAAATCAGTTTCTCTTTATTGCACTGCCAACATTTAACACTTTCTCCTCCATAAAGGCAGGGAGAGAAGAGCATGCGCAGAAACAGACTGGGTTTCTGCAAACGCACTATGGACACCTGTATGCATATGCAGCCACGGGTGATAGGTAAATAAAACCTGACAAGGAGCCCCCCACATGTCCCTGGCTGGGGAAGCACATACGATTGTGCTTGTGAATGCTCAGATGCATTTATGCAGAAATATATGGCTGAAACAGTGCAAATATACCTGTGTCATAAAATAGTCAGGCTTGCTCAACACAGGTGTTTAAATGGCCATCAGATAGAGAGGAGTGAAGATTATTTTCTATTCAAATAAACACCACTGGTAACCACCTCCTGGAATCCTGCAATCAGCTGCCGCCCAGTTGTAGCAAGTTGAGCCCCTTTCTGAGTAACAGTGTTTACAACGCCGCCAGACTTTCTTTTCCTGACCAGTAGCTAAGAAAGGAAGCTGAGGTAACTTCAATGGTTTTGGCAGACTTGGCTTTATCCAAAATGACACAGCCAGCTGTGGTTCACAAATGAACACAGAACAATAAGCTTGAGGGGATACGAGACTGTCCTCATGATATGTTTCCAGGCTGGGTAAAAATGTTCCTCACTCACTAACTGGCCTTCTCTTGCACATTGGGAGGGAATAGCTGTGGGGAAACCGAAAGTCACTTGGGGTAATTTAGTGTATATGCAGCTCATAGGACCAGCCCTTACACAGCCCATAATGGCCCAGTCCTCGGAGCAAGGAGGTTCTCCTGACTGTCTGCCCTAAGTCCTTCCTGGAGGAGCATTTT
The DNA here is from genome assembly GCA_007922755.1 of Pedetes capensis. NCBI lineage: Eukaryota > Metazoa > Chordata > Mammalia > Rodentia > Pedetidae > Pedetes > Pedetes capensis. Next base: position 107,208 of record VMDO01004501.1, on the reverse strand, counting down.
AAGTCTGCTTCCTCTCGTGAGGAGGGGAAATAGCCGCTCATTCCCCTCTTTATGTACATACTGTTGTTGTTAGGTGCCGCTGAGTCAGTATCCTGTCAGGTAAGAAGCTGAAAACCTGTAAACTCTAGCAGACCTTTATTGTGGAGAAGCTGCTGGGGATGTCTCTAACAAAGGAAAGAGCAGCAGCCTGGAGGGGAAGGGGCAAAGTTTGTATAGGCTCTAGGTAGGAAGGGGAAGGGGTGATTGATGGTGTCACATTGGGATAGGTAGGAAGTGGGTGCATGGAGGGTCCTGATAGGCTGGAAGAGGGAAAAGAAAGTAGTCATCAGTTGCCAGCCCTGGGGCAGATTTTGAATTAGGTTTTGGTGGGCTTTTTTGGTGGGCTTTTTGAGGACTGGGACCTAATGGATAGAAGAAAGCACCACCTTATAGGAAGGTGGCATTTTGTAACAGGTCCTGCCTAACATATCTGACTGGTAGTGACCCTATGTACAATAAGTGAAACAGTATTGTTAGTGCTTCTCTGCAATTCATAGGGTTTTCAATGACATTGTTTTTTGGGGAGTGTCTTGGCGGGTCCTTCTCCCAAGCCCTGGTGTTCCCAGGCAGTCTCCCATCCAAGTTCTAACTAGGTTCAACCCTGCTTAGCTTCTGAGATCTGATGGGACTGGATGCCAAGGTGGTACAGCTGCAGGAAGTATGTACTGTAGAAACTTGTTATTTACCTCTCCAAATGGGCAAGGGCCTCCTGAAATTCACTACCACCTTCTATTCTCTGTAAGTCTATACTCCCAGCTGCATACTGCAGTGAGAATATGCTTTTAAAATGACCAGCTTCTGAAGGGCCTGCAAGATCAAAGGCTGTGTGTGCCTTGGAAAGATCACTGGACTAGGAGCCAAGAGCACTGGGTTCACAGCAGCTCTGCCATGGCACAGAAACCATGAACATACACAAATTCCTCAGTATCTAAATGAAACAGTGATGCATTAGTGGGTCAGTGAGCCCTGCCCCCCAACTCTGTCCCTCCAAGATAGTTTGAAATCCATTGATGAAAGGTAAATGTCAATCTTGTTTTTATGGAAAACAGCTCATAAAAAAAGGAACACCTCTGATGTTGTCAGAGCCAGCCAACTACTATGGCTGGATGAAACGTAATGTCAGTAAGAATGAGTTACTTCACGCTTTCAGGACAAATTGCCTTTAAAATGCTGCCAGTGCAGTAATTACTCAGATATTTACACAGTGATTAACATCTTCACCCTCCGAATCATATGAGGATGTTCTCTAGACAGGCAGATATTCTCCTAGTCTAGCCTGAATGTCTCTTAAGAGTCACAATGCTCAGCATTCAGTAAATAATTACTTAGTGACCACACTGTAAATACCAAGGACTAACAGTGGTCTGGCTCTGGGGACACAACACAAGACCTGTTTTCAAATAACCATGCGAACTGATGGCCCAGTCTCCCACTGCCCTTTTTGGCACCCAGCTCCCACCTCTGGACAAGGAAGCAGCCCTTTTCTTCCCTCAAGAAAATACATTTCTGGTCCCCAACAGCATCCTAAAAAGACACTTGGATGTTGGACTCTCCGTATACCAAAGGAAGAGAGAAGCATGGCTCACCTCTCTGCTAGGAAGATAACACCAACCACCCATCACTTTTCTGCATGCCACCTCTTTTCAGGGCTGTGGAAGAGGAATGGAAGCCCAGCGATCTGTCTGTGGTGAGATGTACAGGAAGGAGAAGCCCTCCTACATCCTCTGTCCTGGGTCTGATGGTCACTTAGCTAAAGAATGCAGGATAAACTGCATCCTTGTTATTTTATATACCAGACAAAATGAGATCCATTGAAGAAAGATTATTGCTGTTGTTAGGTCCCATGGAGTTGGTGTCCAACTCATAATGACTCTCAAAGGGTTTTCAATGGCTGATTGTTTTGGGATTGCTTCAGGAGTGGATTGCCATGTCCTTCTCCTGTTTGTTCAGTGCTGGGGATTGAACCTGGGTCCTCAGAGAGTATGGAGCAGTACTCTATCAACTGAGCTAAACTCAGCCCCAAAGAAAGATTAACATCTGGAATATAGACTGTTAGCTAGACTGACCACTAGAGAGCCACCATCCACCCCACATTTGGTAAGAGAAAATTCTGATGCCAGAGATATGGGATGGACTACTTGCCCAAACCCCAATTTAGTGTTTCCTACCACATCACACCAGCAAAGACCACAGGAAATTTTAAATCCTTCAACTGAAATTTAATGCCAGTTTTCACCCATATTCTCAACAGATCAATTAGTTATCCATGTTTATCCACATGGAAAGACTTCTTTTAAAAAAACCATTGAACTAGAGATAATGTCCCTTCTCCCATTTTACAAATATTTACTGTGAATATATCATATGCAAAGCATTGATATAACATGAAAAAAGGTTCCATTTTGTAAAAAGTAACAATTAAGAATGAATTTTCTCACATATAAATAAATGAGCCTTAATACAATCTCTCCCCTTTTTCCTCTACCCCCCAGATGCAATGATTGTAAATGTTTAGATCTGAGTGTTCCATGTTTTTAGATTAGGATGGAATCCTCCATGCCCCAGCTTGCTTTAGATGCTGAATTACCTCCTGTGGCTGCATTGAGGACTTACAGTGGTAGACAATGGGAGACCAGACTTTCACTGGAAGCTTCTTCATAGGTATTAAACAATACCTCCAAGAGTTCTTACCTGAGAAGACCTAGCAGAGAGGCTAATTCTACCAATAATGTACTCTTTGTTTTCACCAAAGACACTATAATTACACTCACATCATATAAGGCAGATAATATAGATCCAGATTGAAAATATTTACTTAGCTTTCTCTACTAGGGCAGTTAGTGGTATTGTGGCCCCTACAGATCTTGGAGGTTTTCCCTCACATTCTAGGTCCCATTTGCCACCTTTGCTTTGGACCCACAATGAGCCTGTGTACAGGTGAGTCTGAGAACTCAAAGGATTCTAATCAATTCTTAGTAGCTTGATTGAACTTAAAGGGTTGAGGGTCCCAGGAAAATCCAAACACTCTTCCCACTCATCTTTACTAAATTATTTATTCAAGTTTATAATTGGGTAGAAATTAGCCTCGTTGGCTGGTTAGAAGGAAGCAAGGAAGAGAAAAGGCTGAGGAGCACATGTGCGAAGAGCAGAGGGCACTGTTGCTAGGCAACCAGCCGGGTCCACTACAGAGGGGTGGGGTTTCTGTGTTGCCTAGAGTTTGATGACCTCAGATTTTTGAGCACCTGCTGCTAGAACCTCCTGATTCTTCTTCACCTTCTGTTTTCCCATCTCTGTCCCCATAACAGACAGAAACACATATATAGTGTCCTCCAAGGATGGCTTTGCTAAATAGAGAGAAGCTGAAAAGAGGGACATAAAGAAAAATGGGCGGCAAAAAAGAGATAGGAAAGAACAAAGAGAAATAGAGAAATTTAAAACAACAAAAGCTCTCTCTCCATAGTATCACCTTCCCAGTCCTGTCTTCAGCCTCAGAGCTCATTCTGAAGAACCCACAGCAGCTGAACACAGAAAGGAGCACCAAGCTCCTGGAAGCAGTATAATATCTCAAGAGGCCAAGGAATCAACCTTAGTCAGGGCTCAAAACTGGGACAAACACTGGTAAGAGTTAGGGAAACTCATTCCCCTAATCAGAACTGAGTGCTGTCTGAAGATGATTGGGTGTGCATTTACTAGCACTGAATGACTTACTATAATTGCAAGGGGATAATAGCAGCATGAAGCTTTCTCCAACCCTTGGGTCCTGCAGCCTTTAATGCACCATATTTTTCTTACTCTAAGGGACCAATTGTACAATACACTGTAATTTTATGTACTACTAACAAAGAAAAAAGTGCTGGCAATTAACTATGACAATACATTGATTGGAAGATGCATTCAGTTTCAGAGATGTTTAAGATGCAAGAGAAAAATGTGTCTTAGAATTGTTAAAATATAGTCAAATCTAAATTCCTTACAATGGCCTCCTATCCCTTCATAGAATGGCCCTGATCGATGTCTCCATCCGCATCTTCTGCCTGCTAATTCTCCTTCATCAAAGCACTTGTGCCTTCCCCATTGTAGGCATTGGCTGAGGCTGAGCCTTTTACCTAGAGGGCAGCCCTCACCCCCAGCCACCCATCTACCTGGGCTAATTCCTGAATTTTGTTTCTCCCTCATTATGGACCTTACTCTGTCCCTTCAGAGCATCGTTCTATGTATTTGGGAGTTTTGTTCAACTATCTGGCCAACTGACCAGAAGAGATCCATATTTGTGCCTATTCCCCAGAAAGGGGATCCAACAAAATGAGGAAATTATTGAATAATATCATTAATATCACACACAAGTGAAATTTTGCTAAAGATCATTCAAAAGTGACTGCAGTAGTATATTAACAGGAAACTGCTGGAAAATCAAGCTGGATTCAGAAGAGTGTGTGGAACCAGGGACATAATTTGTGATGTCAGATGGATATTGGCTGTAAGCAGAGAATACCAGAAAGATGTCTGTGTTTTATTGACTAGGCAAAGGCATTTGACTGTGTGGATCGCATCAAATTATGGATAACATTGTGTAGAATGGGAATACCGAACATTTGATTGTACTCCTGAGGAATCTGTACATGGCCAGGAGGCAGTTATTCGAGCAGAACAAAGAAACACTGCTTGGTTTAAAGTCAGGAAAGATGTGTGTCAGGGCTGTATTCTTTCACTGTACCTCTTTAATACGTGCTGAGTAAATAATCCCACAAGCTGGATTTTATACAGAAGAATGTGGCATCAGGATTGGAGGAAGACTTATTAACAACCTACATTATGCAGGTGGTACAACTTTGCTTGCTGAAAGTGAAGAGGATTTGAAACATTTACTGATGAAGATCAAAGAACATAGTATGAATTGTGCCTCAACATCAAGAAAACCAAAATCCTTATAACTGGGTCAGTAAGCAACTTCATGACAAATGGAGAAAAGATTGAGGTTGTCCAAGATTTTGCTTTACTTGGTTCTACAATCAACATCCATGAAAACAGCAATCAAGAAACAAAAGATGCATTGCATTGAGAAAAGTTGTTGCAAAAGACCTCTTTAAAGGGTTGGAAGAGTAAAGATGCCACACTGAAGACAAAAGTGCATCAGACTCATGTCATGGCATTTTCAGTCACATCATATATTTATAAAAGCTGAACAATGAATAAGGGAGAAAGGAGAAAAATTTATGCTTTTGAATTATGGTGCTGGAGACAAATATTGAATATACCATGGACTGCCAAAAGAACCAATAGGTCAATCTTAGAAGAAGTGCAACCAGAGAGCTCCTTGGAAGCAAGGATGGCTAGTCTGCATCTTATGTATTTAGGACATGTTGTCAGGCAGGACCAATCCCTGGAGAAGGACATCATGTTAAGGAGAGTGGCTGGTCAGCAAAAAAAGGAAGACCCTCAACTAGATGGTTTGACACAGTAGCTATAATGATGGCTTAAACATAAAAATGATAGTGTACACGGAAGTGTTGGGTAGTGTTTCATTTTGTTGTATATAGAGTTGTTATGAGTTGGACCTGCCTCAGTGGCATCTGATAACAAAAACTAGTTTATGAGTTCCTTGAGGAAGATAAAACAATACCAGTTAACATTTTTGAATATTTACTATGTGACAGATTGTATAAGTATATATAGATGCTCCTCATTTTTCAATGAGGTTGTGTCCCAATCTATTTTCACTTGACAATATCATGAGTCAAAAATGTATTTGATACATATAAGCTATTAACCTTCTTAGAGTAGCCTAGCCTACTTAAACATGCTCAGTACAGTCAGTTGCATTACCTTATGGTTGGGCAAAATCACCTAACACAAGGTCTATTTTGCCATAAACTCTTGAATATCTCATGTTCTTTATTGAAAAATTAAAGATTAAAAATGTGAAGTATGTTATCAAGTGAATGAGTATTGAATATCATGTTCATACCATCGTAAGGTAAAAAAATCATTGAGTCAAGGCATCATAAGTTGAGGACTATCTGTACCACAAAGATTTCATATGCAAGTGGATGCTATTGTGATCTAATACAGAAGAAGAGATATAGATTGTAACTCTACGAAATTCATACAAACTACTGACTTTATTACCTAGGCAAAATGAGACTCAAACATACTTCTGAGTGATACCATTGCCCATTTTTTAAAGTGCAAGCACTAGCATCTACTATGCAGGGAGTAACATGCACCAATCTATCCATCACAGGTTTCCCTTTAGCATGTAAATGGCTTTACAGAAACTGTCTAGTCCAGTTCTGTCTCTTGTTGTTCTTCCTCCCTGAAACATCAGAAAGATTATTCCTGCCATGAGGGAATTTATGATTATAAATAAAACAAAAGCTTTAAGATATTACTGAAAGCTATAGAAAAGGTCAACTAGATAAAAATGATAACATTGGGTAAAGATATGAATAACAATGCTAATAATAACAAGAGAATTCATGAGCCATAGTAATATACTTAGTCAAATAAAGAGCCTGGGAGTATAATGAGCTGCAAACAGATTCATCTTGGCTATAAAATAAGAAGCTTCTGTGATTGTTGTTATAAATTAAGAGATGGGTTTAAAATTCACTGTGGATAAATGTATTTTAATAAATTGAAAGCACAACCCAAAACTAGAGTTGTGCCTCCTGCTTCTCTAGCTCAGGGATATCCATGGGAACAGGTGAGAGAGCCAGCAACCTTTTGTCACTTCTCAGGGCCAGAGTGCAGGTGACCTCTGACCCTTGCAATTTGGCTTAAGGAGAAGGGAGCTGGCCAAGCTTGATTGGATGAGCTCATATCTTCCCTCAGATGTTTATGAGACAACTGAGGGATGCAGGTATCAGGCAGATGTCCCTTTCAAAGACTAAGCCCTAGGACAAAGTAAGGAGAGCAGTATTCAAAGTTCTATCATTGAAAAGCAATTCAAAAAAATTATACCCCCACACATATGGTTAGACAAACACACTACACAAGGAAGAAAAGAAGCTACTTAGAAATGATAACCAAGAGTAGATGGGTTGAGAGCATTCAATAGAAAATCCTTCTTGAACAATTGTTAATCATGGCAAAATACATATGGCATGAGATTTACCATTGTAACTATTTCTGAGTGTCCAGTTCAGTAGCATTAAATGCATTTGTATTGCTAGGCATCCTTACCACCATGGAACTCATTTGTTTCATCTCACAAAACTGAAACTCCATAGCCACCAAACACCTCCCTGTTCCCTCCATCCCTAATCCCTGGCAGCCACCCATCTACTTTCTGTCTGGAAAATCCTTCCTAAGTGGACCATTGCATGATCAATATGGTACTGTTCTTTCAACCAGCCTTCTGGAATTGTCCTTTGAAGAGGGGAGAACTATCCTTCTCAAGTGCTCTGACTTAGAGAGTTACTAGTATGAGAAACGGGCTGGGATTTGGCTCAGTTGGTAGAGCGCTGCACTGCAGTCTCTGAGGTCCCGAGTTCAATTCCCAGCACCGCAAAAATGGGAGAAGGGCCTGGCAATCCACTCCCAAGGCAATCCCGAAACAGTCAGCCATGGAAAACCCTATGAGGGTCGCTATGAGTCAGATACCGACTCAACGGCACCTAACAAAAACAACAACAAGTATGAGAAACAATGGGGAAACTTAGGCTCAGAAGAGCATAAGGCATGACTTGCTTTAGAATACACCATGAAGAGATCAAGTGCACAAGCAGATAAACACTTTGTCTGGATGCACAGTTGCTACGTCACACTCATTGCCACCCATAACACCCACTGCCAAATTGATCAACGGTGTCTTCTCAGGATGGCACAGTGAGACTGCTGCCTCAGGCAGGGAAAACAGGTGAGTGAGATGTCCTCTTGAAAGCCCCTATCCCCACCCTGTGAGAGCAGTTACCTCCAGTGAGCTCATCCCAACAGCGTCCATGGCACAGAAGGCAGATCATGAATGCACTACAGGTGTGTCAAGCCAGGGACTCTTTCCCCCCTTGGCCCTTGCAGAGACAGCTGCCTGCCACTGTGTGCAGCCTTCATGTGCTCCAGAGATATCATTTCCCCCATGGGCCATGATGTGATAAAGGACTATTGAAGTATGGCTCTTCCCTTTTCACAGGACCAAAAGTTCAGAAGAACTTTGAGCTTCCTGTGGGGAGGAAGAGACAGTGCAATAAAAGGCTACCTTAGCATCTTACCCTTGTAGGCCAATGACAATGTCCCCTGAAACAACTGGATATGACTTTCCTATTTCCTAGCCTGGAAATGCGGGCTGGGATTTAGCTCAGTTGGTAGAGTGCTGCACTGCAGTCTCTGAGGTCCTGAGTTCAATTCCCAGCACCGCAAAAATGGGAGAAGGACCTGGCAATCCACTCCCAAGGCAATCCTGAAACAGTCTGCCATTGAAAACCCTATAAGGGTCGCTATGAGTCGGATACCCACTCGACGGCACCTAACAACAACAACAACATACCTGGAAATAGTCAACATTGGCAGCTGCCAATTGAGAGCCTGAACCAGACCCTCCTCCTTTCTCAGCCCTTAGCCATCTCCTTCCTCTTCGTTCCTTCAGTTGTTCCATTGTCTGCACAATGGCTTTGAGGCAGATTCTCAGCAGCTGCCCATCAAAACCCTTTCTGTTTCCACCTCTATCCTCAAAGTGTTGTCATGTCACTTCTCCATAGTACAACTTAATTACACACCAAGGAAGAGATGAGTTGAGATGTTGATTTCCAGTAGAAAGAAAGGACTATAATATCTCCAAGACATGCAGGTGTCTGGTATCAAAAGCCACAGCACACATCACAGTGAGGAGACCTCCTCCCCTACCAGGAGAAATGAGGACCACTGTGAATCAGCTGGATCACTTGTGCCCTCTGAAGCCTCCCACTTCAACTTTCCCACTGGAAATGTGCATGTGATAAATATTCTCCCAGCAGAACAGGAGCCAGAAGTTTATGGATGTTGATGAGATGGATGAGTGAATGAATGAATGCATGCATACATTTGGGTTGTTGTTGTTGTGGTTAGATGCTGTCCAGTTGGGTCTGATTCAAAACAACCCTATGCAACAGAATGAAAGGCACTATATCTGACAGTGCTTCTCTTCTATCCATAGGGTTTTCAATGGCTGATTATTTCAGGATTAGGCTTCCAGGTCCTTCTCCCATCTTTTTGGTGCTGGGGATCAAACTCAGGGCCTCAGAGCACATGGAGCAATCACTCTACCAACTGAGCCAAACTTTAAAATAACTCCTTTTAGGGAAAGGAGTAGGTGTGAAAATAGGAAATTTCACGAGCCGAGTATTTAATAGCCAACGAAATACAGGTCCTAACTTCAGATGTTAACACATTAAGGGTGTTATTTGGCTAACACCAGAACTTCCAAAGCATCTATTACAATACAGTATTGATTAACTGACTCTTCTGCTAAATTGACCCTCCAAAGATCATCATTAATCTCAGTAAGTGAACAACTCCAAAAAATAATCTGGGTGACGGCAAACTATAATAATATGTACATTCATGGGTACTAGTTATTCATACAGTAAACATTAATACTTTGCTCTTGCCTACTTCTTAAAGGTGTAAAGGGATAGAGCTCCAATCCACCCAGTCCATTGAGCTCTCCTATAGAAAAACATACTACATCTCACCTACAATTCAAAAAAACTATCAAGCTTGGCTGTATTGTCTGTTGAAACCCTGTCAAATGAACGAATAAATGAATCAAGAAATGATCTGCCCTTTGTCGTGTGAAAGGACATGATATAATCCACGGTTCTACCAGACACGAGCTCAGGTGAGCTGGAGACTCTGGGAACTCCATAGATTTGTCCCCTAAATCTTCCGCCTGTGCCAGCCAACTCCAGTGGGAACCTCCTCCAATAACCATGGCTACACAAGGCTTCTGGCAGGTCCCCAGGGCTCCGAGTGTCTCACCCCAGGAGGAACTCTTTGGGCAGCGCCAGAACAGCCCCAACCTCACGGAAGAGCCCAGCTGGACCATAAATTGTACAGACAAAGATAAAGACACACATTTTCTCTTGGCTCAAAGGGACTTCAGCATGGCACATGTCACCCTCCGCTCTGCCAAGCCAGCAGGGCTATTCTCCTGGCTTCCCCTTTCCTTCCACTTCTCTTCCTCTCTACCCCTGTCTCCTCTTTCCCATCTGCTGCATGAGCTATAAGCCTCTGAGAATTCCTGGTCACTGAAGCTGCATATCATGCCAGAGCTGGTACAGGAGACTGTTTGTTGGGGTGACCTTGAAATGACCCTCACTCTGGGTCTGTCCCAGTGCTGGGTTAACCTCGTTCCCACAGACAGCTGTGAGCTAATGAGAAGCACTCAAGATGAAGGTAGCAGATCCCGGCTCAGATATGGCCACTTGCTACCTGTGTGACTTTGGACAGGTGATTTGATGCTTTTGAGCCTCATAAAATAATGCTACCTTCCTAAGATGGTTGCAAGGACTAAATAAGATATCTCCTTGTTTTAATTAAGTTTAGCATGTCTAGCATGCCTTGCGGGTTACAAAGGATCTTCACATCTTTGGTTCACCTCGGGGAAGGCAGTGTTTTAGGGGAAAAAAAGAAATAGTGGGAAAAACTAGTTCCAAAATATTAATTGATTCGTTAAATCAGTTGTGTAAGGACGCAGGAATTAAACCCAGGTTTTCTACTTCCCTATCCACTGCTAATTTTGCCCTTTTCCCTGTAAAGCAAATCCTGAGGCTGGAGTTTTTGTAGCAGCTCTGCTTTCCAGATACACTGGAAGGGCCACAGAACAAACAGGAGGCATGGATAGTGTTTCCTTTTTGGCCACTAGATTGCAACCTGTTTAATATCTTAGACTCTAGAAAAGACCTGTCATCCTTCATTCCCATTTTGTGCTTCAGTGTCTTATCCGTCCACTGCAGCAGAAGCAGGTGTTCTTTTCCTTCTGAACATAGTGAGAATTATTGAAGACCCTGTCCAAAGTCCTTTGAGATACTTGTAGATCTATTCTGAATAAATCACACACACACACGCACGCACGCATGCACGCACGCACGCACGCACACACAACGTTTCCTAGAAATTCGGATGCCTCTAATCTCCTAGAGGAAGTACCTTTGCCAGGATTCAGGAAGATATTTTTGATGTGATGTATATTCAGAGCCTTGAAGGAAAGGTGAGCTGTTTTTGATGGTGATACTAAAAGGCAGTGAGATTTGATCTGTAGTAAGAGGATGGCTTTAAGGAAGGGGCAGAGAAAGAAGTAAAACTGTATCCCTTTGCTGAGCTTGGTAAACATGATAAAATATAAATAACAGGGACGTTACCCTGATTCCAGTTTTTCTTTTCTCTCTGATTGCCACTTGAGATAATTAGCCAATACAAAAAGCCAAATAGAAAACTGCCTGCATTTTTTTTCTTTTCTTTCTTTTTTTTAGATAATTTCTCCCCACCACCACCACCTCTGGTGGAACAACTTTGATTGAATCGTATGGAAGTGCTCTCCACTGATTCCCCTCCCCGATAAAACAGAGCCACAGAGTGCAAAGCCAAACCTTTCTTTCTTGTCTAGCCCAGAGAGGTTGCTGGGAAGAGCTCAAGGGCTGATGTGAGGTGGGAAACTAGGCTGTGTCGCCATGACAACCACCCAGGCCAAGGCCAATTTCATCACCTGGAAACTAAGCAAGATGCAAAAGGAGGAAGGGCATGTCAGGGAAGTTTGGGTTCTCATAAGCATGAGCCTGTTTGAAGGCAGGTGTGTGTTGTCCCTAAGGTAGGATGAGACAAGGGGAACCAAAGAATCAGGGAAGGATCTACAAACCTGACCCAGTCAAGGAAGAGGTGTTTCTGGACAGGAGATTTTGCTGCCCAAAGAGCCAACCAAGATGGCCAGGTGGGAAATGATAGGTCTGCTGCTGAATCTATTACCACAGGGACAGGGACTGTCTGCTCCCAGGAGAGTCTGTAAACCACATTGGAGGTCTAGGGAGGAAGGGCAGTTGCCTGAGATCACAGAGAGAGTGGCAGAGCTCAGACCCATTCCACACTTTCTAACTCAATCTGGGGCCAAAAATCTGGGGCCATCTTGGTTTTTTCAGCCATCTTCCCTAGCTCTTTCCAGTCAGCACCTGTTCTTCTGAGGTGCTATTGTGCTTCTCACATGGGCATTTTAACCAGGTTTCCCCTTCAGAGAGCCATGGGCACTGTGGAGTTGATACTATGGGGAAAAGTTGTGGAATAAAGGGTAAAGAGAAGGGGGGATGTCTCATTTGACACCCCCCCCCCCATTTTAACTCAGGTTGGTGCTGGAGAGATGCTCTGCAGGGCCAGAGGTATCAGATATAAATCTGTCCTTTTCCTTACCTGCCCATCCCTCCAATCAGAAGCTGGGGGTGAAGGAGCCAGACTGCCTCTACCACTCTCTAACTGTATGATCTTGTCCAAGTCCCTCACCTTCTTTGCCACTTTTTCCTCCTCTTCAGTACACGGATCATAGTGATATCTACCTCGTAAGGGGGAGCACAAAGCCTAAGAGGTCACTAGCATTTCTGCTGCCTGCTTGAGGGAAGTCCACTCCAAGGACATGGCTCATAAACCCAACAGTGTGTGAGCTAGTGAATAAAGGAACGCCAGGATGACCTTCTCATTCCAAACCTGTTCTCTTCTAGCTTGGTGCTTCCCACCTTTTTCATCTCATGATACACAGAGAAAAATTGTAATATTTATACACTGCTAACATAAACTTGGGCTGGGATTTAGTTCAGTTGGTAGAGCGCTGCGCTGCAGTCTCTGAGGACCCGAGTTCAATTCTCAGCACCGCAAAAATGGGAGAAGGGCCTGGCAATCCACTCCCAAGGCAATCCCGAAACAGTCAGCCATTGAAAACCCCATGAGGGTCGACATGAGTCAGATACCGACTCGACGACACCTAACCACCACCACCACAACAACAACAACAACAACATAAACAAGAGAGGTTGTTTACAGCTGCAGGCAAGTGGCTCCAGGGGCTCTGGCTGCCCCCAGGCACTTTTAGTGGCCCCAGGGCTGTGGGAAGCAATATCTATTTGCACCCAAAGAAGGCAAGGCAAGAAGAGCCCCAAAATACGGTGGGAAGGACCCCAATCCCTGGAGCCAGGGAAATTCTAGACACTAACTGGTTTAGGATCATTTGGATCAGGTCCTGGAGAGAAGGTGGGTAGAACACCCTGGTTATGTCAGGCTAGTGAGAGGTCACTTCAGCTCCTGTGGATGGAACCATCCTCTTTATATCTCCTGGGCACTATGCTGTGGGACAAAGGTGCAATGACACTGGAGAGCTACCACCATACCCACCATAAACCAAACCCACAAGGACAGAATTCCTAGTGGGGGCACTCTCTCGAGTCTGAGACATTCCCTCTTTGACCCTTACTATATCCCTTCCTCCACATGGCCTTAAGTTTGCTCATCTGTCAATCAGGTGTAGTTTCCAACTTCCAAGCTGGAAAGATCCACTAAGGATAATAATGGCTACCATGTGCCATCATGTTGAAGGACCACTGGGCTTTCCTTGAAACGTTTTAAAACTAAATAAACAAAAGGGTTATTTAGCTCTTTCCTCCCTCCTAACAGCACCTTTCAACCCAGGAGCTGCCAAAGAAGTTATAAGCCGCAGCTATGTATAGAAACCACATCACTCACTACTGAAATAGAGAAGAGTGTCAACGCCTCCACATCACTTAGGGAGAGAGGGGAGAGCAACCAGATCCAGCCAAAGCAGGGGTGGGAGTGTCGCTGCAATGCTGCCTGGTGTAGAGAGGGGTCACACAGGGAGGGTGACCGAGGCACCATGGCCAGGAATTGCAGCATTTTTGTGGTGGAAGGAACTGCTTTGGGGCATCTCGTTCACAGTCCTGGATGCAGTTTATCACATTTGGAAAGGCCTTCGGGGACAGGAAATTTGATAAATTCCCATCCCAATGTTTCCCGACCCTGACAACAAAGGAGTTCGTCCTAATAATGAAGCTACAGGCTGCTTCTCGCAGTTTAAATGCACTTTTCCTTCTGATGTCCTTAGTAGAGATGGGGAACAGCTGGTCACTATCCTCCTTCTAATAACCCCTCTTATGTTGAAGATGGTTATTATGTCTCTCTTCACCCTTTACTTCTTGTTCAAAAAAAAAAAAGCGCAGAACTCTAATTCTTTATCTTGGCATCAAATGCTCCTTTTCTTTGTCCCAACTTAATCTATCATCATTCTTCTTTTCTTTTGAAAATTATATTCTTTCTTCTGACCTTGTTGCAAAATTGCTGGAGCACGTATACATATCATTGCCATTGTAGCATCTTGATGGAGGCGTACAAATCAGAACAGAGTGAAAGGACGGAACTGAACAAGTGCTGTGCACCGACCCTGTGGGAGCTGAACTCTTCCCCACTTTCTCTCAGTGAATCTTCACCACCTAAGGATGTGCCTCAAACTCAGATTCACAGAGCGGGAAACTGGGATTCAGAGAAATCAAAGAATGTGCCTGGGATTCTTTGGTTAATAATCTCCATAAATGAGGTTTGCAGTCAGGTCTCATTATTTACTAACTCACAGGCCAATTTAGAGTGAGTATATTAACTCCAATCAGAGAAATGCAAATCAAAGCCACAATGAGATTCTGTTTTGTATTTGCTGGGATGGCTACAATAAATGTCAGGCAATGACAAGAGGTGAAGGTGTGGGAAAATGAGAACACTCACACATGGATGGTGGGGCTATAAATGATATGGGTGCTTTGGAAAATAGTCTGAGTCTTCCTCAAATGGTAAAATACAGACTTGATATATGATTCCACAGTTTGAATCTTAGTTATATATCCAAGAGAAATCAAAATATATGTCCATGCAAAAACCTGTACACAAATGTTTATGGTAGCATTATTCATAATAGGAAAAAATGGAAACTATACAAAAATTCATCAGATGAGGAATGGATAAAGTATATCCATACAATGGAATGTTACTTTGCAAATAAAAAGGAATGAATTGCTGATACATGCTATGTAGATGAACCTTGAAAACATTACACTAAGTGAAAGAAGTCTGACGCAAAAGAACACATACTATATAATTCCATTGATATGAAATGTCCAGAATAGACAAATCTATAGACACAAAGTACACTAGTGGTTGCCTAGGACTAGAAGGCATTGCAAGTTGGAAAGTGATGGATAAGAGGTGTGGAATTCCTTTTCATAGTAATGGAAATGTTTTAAAATTGATTGTGGTGATGGTTGTGCAACTCTATAAATATACTAAAAGCTACGAATTGTATACGCCATTGAATTATATGCAATGAGTGAATTATATTGAATATGAATTGTATTTCCTTAAAGCTGTTTTTAAAAATACACTACATCACCATACTCTGCTTTTCAAATGTTTGAGAATCCTTGGACCAAAATCAGACCAAAATGCCCCAGAGCAAGTCCTTGAACCAATTCCTAGACTATGCTCTTAAGAATTTCCCATAGTTGAGCATCCTCTCATTTCCAGTGATGGGCATTGAGGATGTAAATGTCATTGTCTCTGCTAGTACAGGAAGAATGGAACTTTGAGACCCCTCATTCAAGGGAGTATATCCAAGAGATATGCTGTGAGTTGTCCCTATCCAGTGCTCACATTTCCAGTGGAAAACAGCCAAGCAATGTAGAAGCACCTTCCTCGTCAGGGCATGACATGCACCAAGCATAGGATTGAGCCAAGGAACTTGAGAGGCCAACTTGTGCCGGAACCACATTTCCTCAGCCCTCAGCTCAGTGGGGAAAGGAGCACCCACCTCCTGCTCACTCCCCAGAGCTCCAGAGAAAGAGAAAGAGGAGGCAAAGAAAGAAAGGAAGAAAAGAGCATGCAGAGACCAGTTGGAAAATAAAAGGGGGCCAATTCCCTCTTATTAAGCCTGTTATTAGGCTGCGAATCAAATTAAACCACAGGGCTTTCCACTTACAGAGTGCTATTTTAAGGCTTATTAGACTATATTAGGATTGGCATACATTTCCACTGACATAATATCGGCCTCTAATTGGATTTAAGGGCAAGGAGGCCACATTCAGCTGGAATAGACCCCTGCGAGGAGAAGCTTGGCATTCTCCTCACAGCTCCCCCACTTCCCCTGCTGGCCGCCTTCCGAGGGGCCAAGCACGCCTGTAACCCGTTCACACCCAGCACACGGCTGGTTCACCCTGGCTCCTCCTCCTCCTCTGACACTCTGTCCAATGCACCTCCCTCTAGCACATTACCTGTGTCCATTGCTGACTGGCAGACTTCCGGCTCTCAGGAACTGCCAAGCTATGGGTGCCCACCCAGCTGGCCAACAGCCTTCCACTGTGAGCAGTGCCCCAAGAAGGGAGGCTCAGCTCCCCTCTTCTGACTGCAGGCAGCTGTGGACCAAGAGGCTGACCCACAGGACGGTGCATTGTTCATGGAGTAGTGAGGAAGAAGAGCATTTGGGCTAGAAATAGAGGTGGCTTCGACCTTGAAATCACTTCCCATCCGCTGCCTGGCCAGACCTTGAATGATGCTCAGGTGCAGGTAGGAGCGTCCAAATAGGGAGGTAATATGGGAAAGAGTTCTCACACTGGACAGGGAGGGGACGTTCAATGAGTAGAAGCTCCAGCCATTGGGAGCCAGGAGCCCAGCCCTCCTTGACTCCCCTTACTTGTCATTGGCACACCTCTGGCAAAAGGCAGGTACGAGAGGCAATAAATGCAATGGCCCAGGCCAGGGCTTCTGCGGTCAGAGAGACCCCTGTGTGGATACCCGCTCACCACATACCCGTTGAGCTGCTGTTGCCTCGCTTACAAAGAGCAGACACACTCTCCCCCACCCAGGACTGTTTTGAGACTTGGGAGAACCTCAGTAAAGTAGTCAGTAAGAGGGTTAATAACATTCCTTCTTTCCCCTGCCTTTCAAATTTCAAATATTCCTACTAAAAGACATCATAGCAGCAACAGACATCCTCGATCAAATACGTTACAAAATAACGCTGGGATGAGAAATACTTGGTACGGAGACAAGGACGGATGAAATATCACTTCCCAAAATATTGCTGCAACATGAAAAATAAAAGTACCAAATTCCTTAAGATTTTCCACTAATATATGTGAACATCGCCTGTTCCCACTTGCCAAGATACTTCTTGGCTATACTTTGATGTCTTCAATTTCCACACTTGTTTTCAGCTCCTCTGCCAGAGCCATGTGCTTGTTTATTTTTACTACATTTTTATGACGTCTCTGCTATAGCAATAAGTTTTGCATTATTAGTTTTATCAAATAACAGAATGTCTGGTTGGCTGGCTGAGATTTATTGGCCCTGTTTTTATGGCTCCAGCCCACAACACTTTTTGCGATTACTTTCTGAGTTGTGCTTAGATCCATTCTTAAGTATATGCTTATGCCTTTATTAAATTACATCTGAGGGCTAATTGTTATGGTATAAACAGCATCAGTGCGATGCCAATTGCTGTAATCTTATCATTATTACTTAATCACAGGTTTGCTTACTAGGTTCTACATGGCGTATGCATGTCGGAAAAGTCGCTTGTAAATCTAATGTTTATAAACAATGTCTTTTTATATACAATGGGAAGTTTTTTCCCCTGATACACATTATCATACTTTAAAATGCCTATGTGGTCAGTTTAATTTATGTGGGATATTCGATTTCCTGAAACTGGAAGGAAACCTTATTAGAAAACAAAGAAAAACAGATAAATATGATTCTATCCTGTAATTTGCAGCTTCCTCCACATCTTATTTGCTCCAGGAAGTCTATAAATGACTTCGTTCTGTTTGGAGACACCTGTACACCCCCACTTATGAAGGGGAGAAACTGAGGCAGCAGGACACGGAGTGTCTTGTCCAACTCTGAGATGAGATATGAGTTGCCCTGGTCCCTTTAGACAACAGCCTCTTACCTGGCATGAACCAAATCTCTTTTGTTTCTGGAGGGCTTTGCAGCCACTAGATGTCTGTGCTCTTTCAAGTCAGATCTGTTTCCCTCATGGAGCCTGGGTCCAGGATTTTTTTTTTCTCTCCCCCACCCCCAGCATATGTCCTCAATGCTCACTGACCCCCAGAGAGTTCCACATCAGTAAGAGTGGGACCTCCTGGAATGTTCCCCCAAGGGGACATCAAAGGAGCAACTGTCCTGGTGGGTTTGTATTAATGGCATCTGAGTCATTACAGAGTCACGCATGCCTGAGGGCCTGGGGCACCAGCAAAGTGTGTGTGTGTGTGTGTGTGTGTGTGTGTGTGTGTGTGTGTGTTTGACAGAGAAAGAGAGAGAGACAGTGCACTGAGCCTGGGCATATTAAAGGGTTTAAATCAGGAAGGAGCTCAAATCCACAAACATTCATTGTATTACTGTGCACTCTAGGTAAAAAGAGTTTGTATTTGAAATCCACTAGGGTCTAAAAATCTTTTTGGACCTCAGTTATCTGGAGTCAAAGTGCTTTATGTTCCCATATCTACCACTCTAGCTTTGCTTTTCTTATCAGGGAAAAGAATATTCCCGTGCCAGAGGGTGGTGGGCTGGAACCTTTAATAAAAATCACTTTTTGTCATAATGCATCATCATCATCCTCAGCGCTCTTTAGCACTAACAGGTATCCTGCAGAAGTGGGGCAAGCTGCATCATGCATGGCCCCGTGGACATTTGTACATATATGTGTGTGCCCTAATGTGTCCCTGCTCTGCAGATGGTTGGCATTAATCTGGGTAAGGAAAGCTCTTGGGGAAGGATTCTTTTACTTCAAAAAGGAAAACATCCTAGCTTCCCCTCCTCTGCTTAGCAACCAGGACATACAGATGCGGCAAAGGCAAAGAATTAGACAAGTGGCCGAAAGTTCCACAAGGGCCCACGGGGAGGCAAGTTGCTGACAGCTGTAGGAAAGTGTGGAGAAGGTGCCTCAGGCCCTCTTCAGCACCTGCGTAATGGCTTTGAAACATGACTGGGATAAGGTCAGGCAAATGCATGCGTCCCTGTGTTAGACTCAGCTTGGAGAAAGGCCAGGATCCAAGCACCCCTCTTAGGGGGAACCCTCCATTATGAGAGGTTGTGGTGGCCAGCAGGAACAAGTGCCCCCACTCAGGAAGCAAAAGAGCCAGGTTCTTCCTCTTCTTGCCTCTGGCGGTCACGGTCCTGTGCTGCTCAGTAGACTTACTCCCCGGCCTTTGAGTCTCCACCAGGCAAAGCCCATGGAGCAATGATGAGAAACTGTGCAAGATGTCGGTGGTACAGCACAGCAGGGCGTAAGCTGCCCGAAGATGCTGTCATGCTCCCAGCTGCCCATGTACCCGATTCCTATACTTGGTCCCAGGCCGCTCCTTCAGCTATCCTCTGTTCTAAGATCCCTGATGTCCTGCCCTATAAATTATCTGTGTGATTAGCCCAACTTGATAGGTCTCTTCACTGACACTGAAGCATCCTAACTGAAACATCTCCAAGACAGCTGACGTCAGATTTCATTAGCTGAAGGGGAGAGTCCACTGGCTTTGAGCTAGGAACACAACACACCCAATCGCAATCCTCGCACCCACCAAACAGGAGGCAAATAGGACCATCATGTATGGAGCAGAGTCTCACTCATTCTGTTGGTGTTTATCTAGCACTAACCATGTGCCTGCTGCAGTCCTGGGCCCAGGGGCTACAGCGATAACCCAGGAGAGAAAACCCTTGTTCTTATGTTCTTCATGTCCTGGTGCTGAGGAGGAAGGAGACAAGCAATCTCAAATAGTCACCTACATACCTGTGCCTATACCTAGGAGAAGAGGGAAGGGAGAAATGGATGTCTCTTGAGGTGAGGGGTGAAACGTGTTTCCTGGAGGCATGTCTTAGTCTGTTTGTGCTACTATAACAAAATGCCACAGACAGGGTAATTGACCAACAAAAGAGATTGATTTCTTATACTTTGGGAGGTTGAGAAGTCCAGGATGGAAGGGCTGCACCTGATGGGCTCTCTTGGTGAGAGAGATGGCTCTGAGAGAGAGAGAGAGAGAGAGAGAGAGGGAGACAGACAGAGAGAGAGAGAGAGAGAGAGAGAGAGAGAGAGAGAGAGAAGACAGAGAGGAGAGAGGAGAGAGAGAAAAAGTGTCAGCTCATTGTTATAACAAAGTCACTCCCAGGATAACTAAAGGTAACTAACCCACTTCCCCAGTGACAGTATTACTCATTCATAAGGACATAGCCTCATGACCTGATCACTTCTCAAAGGGCTTACACCTCCTTAATGCTGCTACAGTGGCAATTAAATTGCAATATTACAAATGGACGGGGATAGTCCAGCCACAGTGAGGATGTGATGGTTTAGTAAAGAGGAAAAGTAGGTAGAAAGATGCCATTCTGTTCAATGGTAGAGTAGCAGGTGGGTGGAGTAGCCATAAAGGCTAAGAAATGGCTCCAACACAGCAGCACACCGCAAACACAGGAGGGCAGGGGATGAGGGATAGAAGAACAAAGGGCGGAAGATATGTAATGCTCCTTCTGAACATGCTCCCATGGAATCAGGCTGGCCAGTTTTCCCAAGAACCACTTTAGAAAGAGAGGGAATGAAGATATTTTGAGCCGGATCTTCTTAAAATCTCTGACCCATAGGTGAGAAATTGGGGTTCCAGTTTCCTTCTGGACTATGCTTCCCAGTGGGCCTGTTTCTCTACCCTGGTGCTCAAATGTGTGAGCCAGAATCTCAGACACAGCTGTTTGTGTAAATGGCAAAGTTGCATTTATAGCAATTTAATCAGTGGCATTAATAATGTCACCTAAGCTTAATGATACCAATTATAACCATGGTAAACATCACCGAGCAGCTTATAAACAGTGATATTAAAGATGAACTTCCTGCATTCGGTCAAGGCTGTTGTTAAGATACCAAAGTGGAAGGGCTCATGTTTTGAATATTCCCATACTCTAATCCTATTTGGGATGAGGAGCCCAACACAGGGCATCCCTTGCAAGGGAGGGAGGCTGTGCTTCTCTTGGTCACCCATAGATACTTTTGTCATTTCCCAAGGACAGATGTAATTCTATCACGGTTGGCCACTGTAGCAGGAGTATTGAAGAAGTGAATTACTCCAGAGCAAGGACACGGTTGAATAATCATTCTGGCTTAGGCAATATTGCTTCCATACCCTAGCAAGTTCTGAGAAGTATAGGCTAAAGCAAAAGGGATTTTTAAAAGGTCAAAGAGAGGCCCTGTTAAAACTTATTACAGCCAGGCACAGTGGTGCACACCTTTAATCCCAGGGACTCGGGAGATGGAGGCAGGAGGATCACAAGTTCAAGGCCAGAGGCAGCCTGCGCAATTTAGTAAGACCCTGTCTCAAAATACAAAGTAAAAAATGGACTGGGGATAAGGTATCATGGCTGAGCACTTACAAAAAGCATGTGTGAGGCCCCAGGTTCAACTCCCCAGTACCACAAAAACAAACAAAACAACAACAACAAAAACATCATTACAAAACAAAGTATTGGAGGCAGAATTTAATAAGAAATTTTCTCTGTGTGTGGAGCTTTCATAAGAACAATGGGAACCAGTTTCCTTCTCTGAAGAAGAAATAAGTATTAGAGACCCAAAAAATGTCCCATGAGAGATTTCCATTAGAGAGTAAGAAAGACAGGGCATGGCGATGGATTCCTGAAGGAAGTTAGGAAAGCACGTGTTTCTATAAGGATTTAACCTTAGAGACAACATCCCAGCTTTTGAGCAATATGGTGCCCAAAGGAACAGAGGGGCGTGGAGTAAAGAATACTGATCAGTCAAAAGGAATAAGAGCCTGTCAAAATGTTCTTATAGCCAGAGACACCTCCATCTAAAAACCACAGAACTTCTCAACCTATTCAATGGCAGCCACAGGAAATGATCATCTCTGCAGAGCAAATGGGGTAAACAGGGGCAGCTGTCGGGGAGCCTGACCTGCTCTACTGAGAGCCCTGTCCACGTACCTCTGGCTCCACACTCGGCCCCCTCCATTTCCCCCAGCCTCCCACTTTCCTCCACACCCTTCTCACCTTCACAATCTGCCCCAGCAAAGGGTGCCTTCACATTCTGGTGGTCAGGAGTCTGATGCATGGAAAGCTGCTCTTGTCCTGGATCCCAGCCGAATGGGAGGATCAATTCCCATGCTCTTTTTAAACAGAACCCTGAGGGTGTGCAATAACTTGGCCCTGAATCCACGTCTGCTTAGGAATCTTAAGAGACCAGCATAGCAAAATACCTGCATTTCAGCCTGGTATCTCTCTAGCACGTCACCACGAAGACGACATCAATCAGAGCCTTCCTTATTCCATCTCAGGCATGCAGGAGACCCAGCAAGTCTCCCAAAGAGAATTAAGGGCTGTACCTCTCCCTCTTCATTCAATTTCTAGAAAGCTAGCAGCTTTCTCTTCACCTTCAACACAGACCTTTCAGCCTGGTGTCCCCCATGATGGCAGACTAGTCAGGGGAAGTTTACTGCACTGTTTGGAAATTGCATTGTGTATTTTTATAGATTTGTGCATACACCTGGTGGTCCTAGGACTCTGGAGGCAACTCTAATAAATAAATAACAGTGCTAGGCTTAGCTGAAGTTAGAGTAAAAGATTTTGTTAAGCCAAAGTCAGAGAAAGGAATTACAGGGGAATGTATACCACAGAGCAGGAGGCTGCTGGACATAGAACACTCTATTCAGGAGGAAAGACAACAATATATTTCCTTCCCAGCCAACATGGCTCAATGGAGATGAGGGTTCATGAAAAAGACTGAGATTCCACTGCTACCACTAAATTGTTTTTTATAGTCCAAAACAAAGTCTGTCTGTGGCTACATCTATGTGGCACCAACCTTCTGGAAGGGAATTGAGTTTATTTAATTATCTGGGTATTTCAAAATTCACAAATCCTTTCTTTTTTCTTCCACTTTCAATTCAACCCAGATGTGTGTCATCTGTAGAAATTGTTGTGACTCATTTTTTTCAACCGAAAATTGGTTGTGGGAGGGGTCCAGTTCAATGTCTCCAAGGGATGCCATTCGTACTTACAAGAGATGCTGAAGCAATGTACCCACATTCTTTGGGAAGAACAAGATCCAAAGGAACAGTATTACTGGTATACCTAGGTAGCAGGAGGGTCTGTAAATATAGTAGCAATTGGTCAAATAATCTGGAGAAACATGTTAGTGGAAAAGAAAATTGAGTGAGGAAATGACGGTACTTTATTAAAGTCTCTGGAAATAATTAGCTGTATAAGATCTTCAGGTGTGGTGTTTCTAGTTTCTAGGCCATTGTTTACTCACAGTTAATTCCTTAATACATGCATTCATTCAACAAATATTAATTTGATTCCTACTATATGACAGAAAGTCTGGTAGGTGCTGGGAATAAAGGGATTAAAAACAAGCTTTGAAAAAAGCGTTCACAAATGAGTATTTAATTGCAACTATAGAAGCTCTGTGAAGACAAATAGAAAGGAGCTATGGCTAGTATGGGGGTACAATAGTCTTCTGAGCATGGCTTTGTGGGCTTCCTCCAGGACAGAGCAGGTCAGTGCATACTGAAGGGGGAGCAGGGGAGGGCCCAATAAGGCATTTGATTTTACTATGAATGCAGAAAGACTCCATTGAAAGAATGAGAAAAGACACTACAATCAGAAGACTAAGATCTAGACCCAGATCAGTAGCTTAACTAGCCAGCTGGCCCTGTGAAGGCATTGGCCCTCGCTGGACTCAGTTTTCTCACCTATACAAGGACAATACAAGGACTCCCATTTAGATCGGGGGGGTACCTGAGAGTGTTATAAAGTCAAGATCTCTTTTCTTTCAAAAGGAAAAAGAAAATCAACATCATTAATCCTTATTCTGTCTGCTTCATTTGATGGTGGCATGGATCAAAAGAAATAATACATGCACTTTCTTTCTGCTCCTTAAGTTGTCCCTTCTCTGTTAAGTTTATATTAGGTTTATATTAGGTTTTTATTATGTTCCAGTATTATGTATAGTATTTTTTCCTTCTTTTAAATTTGTGATCTAGCAAGAGGAAGCGATGATGGGCGAAGACAGGAGGGGGAGGAGGGACAAGGAGGAGTGAGGAATGAGAGAGAGGTCGACCTCAAAGTAAACAGCTCAACTTTAATAGTTCGGAAAATAATTATAATAATACCAACAATACCAAAGGATGGTAATAATGCAAATGAGCTAGATTATTCATGTAATACTGCTGACAATGTAAAAAGATAGATCACTGCAGAAAAAAGTTTGGGCTTAAATCACAATTGGGATGCAAGGGTATACAGAAAAATATTCCCACAAAAAGATATGCAAATAGAAAAGAGACCATTGGTGGGGGAGTAGGGGGGCAGGAGGGGCACAAGAGGGTAAGAGGGAAGTTATCTGTGCAATGTACAATGAAATACATGTATGGAAATGTCACAACGAAATGCATGTCAGAATGAAACACATTAAGTTGTACATTAAATATTTCCAATTAGAAAAGGTAAAAAAAAGAAATAATACATCTACATAAGTTTGGTAAAATAAAGGAAAATATATACCTAAGATGTTTATTCTTTTTCTCCTTATCATCATCATCATCAGCAGCAGCAGCAGCATCACCACCATCACCATCATCATCATCATCATCATCTTTGATGTGTTCCACTCTGGCCACATAGACCCACGCCTCTCAAGGTCCCCAACAGTTAACACAAGACAGCAATGCCTAAGTATATGATGTATATATCTGTCTGTGATCTATGTCTTTACCTCACCATCTAGATCTAGAGCGAAAGGAGAAAAAAAGATTTGGGAGAAGGGCTGCAACGCTATGGCATTATTTATAAGAAGGGGGAGGTCCTGGCAAATGCCTTACTCTCTTGGGAGCAGTGACCTAATCAAAATGTATAATTGCCTGCCTTATCTAAATGAATACATCATTTGAAAAACAGTAATGGGCCTCGGTGTGATTTCAATTGCTATCCAGTTCTCAATTGCTATTGAGTTCTCATTTGCTATGGAGTTCAGCTGCTGAAGGGTAATTATAATGTTTAACAAATATATTCCCTTTAGGGACCTGATGGGAAAGACATAGCATCCTTTTTCTCATCCGACCAAACAACTCAGCTCTCAGGACCACTGCAATGTACTCGGAAGTATGAGCACCTTCTCTTCCCAAGCTTGCTTTTTGGCCAGACCTGCCCTTAGAACTATGATGTCAGGCTGGGAGAGACTGCAAGGTCAGGGCCTCCAGAGTAACCTAGGCCTCATCCATACATAGCCATGAGAGCTCTTGCTGTCCATCAGGACCTCTGGATGAACGCCAATAAAGGAAGACTATTCCATGATGTTCTATTCATTATCTTACTCACCCCAGGTCCTCTAACACCAACTCAGGGGGCTCTGGGGGTTGGAACAAAGGTGAGGCACCCCTAAAAATACAGACCAAAGATGCTCAGGGGCTCTTCAGGAATATGGGGCTGTCCTTTCTGCAGCAGGCATTTTGGAAACTCATGCCAGGTCCACTGATGGCCTCAGAACAAAATGATACTTCTGTCAACCAAAACAAAACACAATGCCACAAGATAAAAATGGGCAGACTTGGAACAAGACACTCCAAACCCTCTACAGAGTTGTTACCTCTTGGTCAATCCCTCTGTCCACCCTGGAGCCCAGAGGCTGGCACAGAGGCCTTCATGGGGGGAAGGTAAGAGAGATGCCCTCTGTAAGGTGCAGGCTTTAGCAGGCACAGCTTGTACACCCACCGGACAGCACCATCCCACCCATCTCCCTTCCCTTCTGAATGGACCCCACTTGTGGACAGGGCCATGCTGCCATATGTGCTTTCATCTCTGGTCATTGTCCCTATTCTTAATCCTGTGTCAGATCTTGTTAAACATTGATAAAATGGATGTTAAACGGAAACAAAGAGATGAGTAAAACCAATCGTCTCACTTGCCAGTTGTGGATTGTCTATTTTAAGATACTGGCCTTCATATGGGTGGTCCTCCATGCCATCCTGTTCCCCAGGGTCTCAGCTGTTATGAGGCCCAAGGGCTGGGGTGCTGGTACACACTAGGAGTGAGTTCATGGGATACTTCCAAAGAATGCTGAGAGAAGCTGGGAGAAGAGAAGGGTACCACACAGGCCTAAGTTAAAGATGGCAGCCATGGGGGCTACTCTTGGTGAGAGAGGCCAGCATCTCCAGAGCTTGCCGTGAGTCCATAAGGCCTGAGGTGAGCACTCACTCTGAGACCAGGCACCCACCTGTGCCACCACTGCAGGCACTGTGTGAACTCACAGGAATTGATGGATTGATTGATATGTTTATCGGGCCTTTTACTTATTGTGTCCAGGGTGATGGATGAATTTAGTAAAGGGAGGAGGGTAGGGACAATCAAGTTTGGAGAGCGGTCTGTCAGCTGCAGAGTGGCTGAGCCAGCATCCACTTATTAGCTTGGAAAATAAAATTTATCTCCTGTCCTCACTTTCTCCTTTGTTGGAAGGATATTTTCTCCCACCCACACTAATGAAAAAAAACAATAATAAAAAATGTGGCAAGCGAGGAGGAAGGAAGAAGGGTTTGAGTAGGAAGAATGAGGGAGGCCAGGGATTTGTTTAACTGAATTATTTCTGTGCCTCCCTGAACACTTTGATTAAAGCCAGGGGACCTCAATCAAAGCCACCAAAAGGAAATGAAAAGATGTCTGAGAACAATTTCGTTTGCTGGAATTTTCCCTCCTGTGTTCTATTATGAGAGGGTGGGGGGAGTGTGTGAAGAAAAGAAAGAATTCTATCTGGCCTTCCTTTGATCTTTCAAAGAAAAGAAGAACATTAAAAAAAGTAAAAGAGAAAAAGAAGAAGAGAAATTGACACCTATCTTGTTTCCTTTCTTTCCTTCCCTGGCATCAATAACCCAACTGCATCTGAAGGGAGGCATGAGCAGCTATTGAGCTCAGGCTAGCCACAAATAAAAACCAGCAGCGTGTTGCAAGAAGGGGTTCACAAGGCCACGAGGGGCACTGAAGGCCCTGTCTCAGTAATGGGTCCTGTGCCACCCACCTCTGGGTCCCCACTTAAGGTGTGAGACCATTGAGAGGCCTTAGAGTGAGGTCAAGTTAAGCCAAGGTGGGAAGGGAAAGATGAAGAGGCCTACAACTCACTGTCCATCCGGAAGGAGTTTGCTGCAGAGCCACTTGTAGGGAGAATCACCATCCATGAGGGAGGGGCTGCTACACCAAACCCAAAAGGTGGCTCAAGGAAACAATATTCAAGCCAGATAAGACAAGGACTCAACCCACTTCTGGGATGGGAATTGGTGTCATGAGTCTCATTGCTCCCCAGGGAGAATACTATCCTCTCTATACCAATCTGATACACTTTCAAAACTTCCCAAGGAGATGGTGATAAAGTAAGTATACCCAGGCTAAGAAATTGATGCAAATGCTAAAAGCCCAGAGGGGAGAGGCTACAACATGCATGTTAACTGACTGCCTGATGGTGGTCACCTGCAGTGGTGTGTTAAGAATGGTTCTGAAGTTGCATTTGCATTTGGTCAGAAAGTGTAGTGATCAATTAGCTGATGTCTGCCATAGGGATAGGAGAAAACAAGGATACTACATACCATGTGCCTGCCACCCCTAGTATACCAAAAACCACCTTGAATGTGGACTCCAAAGACCATGATCCACCACCTTAGGAAAAATATAAGTCTTCCCGACTCATAAGCATCTTATCATTAGAAATAACAATGACAGGAAATCTGATATTTGTATATGAACCTCACAATTTGTGGAACATGTTCACAATGCTCTTTTTTTATTATAGAAAAACATACATAACAAAACTGACCATTTTACTGTGTACAGTTCAGTGTCACTAAGTCCACTTCACACTGTTGTGTAGCCATCACTGCCATCCATCTCCAGGACTTTTTCATCTTCCTAAACTAAAAATCTGTACCCATTCAACAGTAAGTCCACATTCTTCTCGTTACTCAGCCACTGATGGTCATCCTTCTACTTTCTGTTTCTATGAACTTGACTACTCTTAGAACCTCACATATATGGAATCCTGAAGTATCTGTGCTTTTGTGACTGGCTTATTTCACAGTATAATGTCTTTAAGGTTGATCCATGTTGGGGCATGTGTTAGAATTTCTTTTCTCTTAAGGTTGAATAATATTCCACTGTATGGATATACCACATTTTGTTTATGTAATCATCCATCAACAACACTTAGGTTACATCTACCTTTTGACTATTATGAGTAATACTACAATAGACATGGGTATACAATTACCTATATGAGACCTTGCTTTTACTTCTTTTGGGAATCACCCATAAGTGGAATTACTAGATAATTTTTTGAGGACTCTCTACACTGCTACTGTCTCTTCTTAAACTTCAAATAGTAGTGCCTATTTGGAATGCTTCAGAGAAAAGCTGAAGGATCACAATGAGATAAAGTTTGAAGAAACTCAAGTTAACCTCAGCCAGGTATGCCCTGGGCTTGGCAAGGAGCATGTCGTGAGTTCCTTCCCCTGGCTGCTACCCAGGCTGCAGCTGAAGGCCATGTTACTCTGGCAGAGCACCAGGAGGAAGGACGAACAGCTAGAGTCCATCCACTCTGTCACCTGCCTGGTGTGTAAAGAGCATGTGGTCCCCAGGACCAATACTCTCATGGCAAATAACATTCTTGCTCACTGCCCACAACAATTCCACTGGCGAGGGGCTAGCTCAGATGTTGCCCTGTGAAATGCAGATCCATCTGTGGGAGGGTGGGGGAGTGGGAGGGAAGGATGGGGAAGGGTAGGCAGCCATAGTGGGAGGACGCCATTAACATTTTGGTTGTGACATATTTATGTCCAGACCTTGTCATGTGGAGCTAATGATAGGATATTCTGCTAGAGACTCAGCTTTCAAATAATGGGCTAAAGAGAAAGAAATGCATTGCCTTTCTTTGTTCCACAAAGGCCTGGCAGCTGGGGAGATCAGGGCCAGCCTGCCAGAGTACAAAGCTTTAGAGCTCTTGTCTTTTCTATGATGGGGCAGTAGTTTAATGCCAGCTTAGAACCATTAAGAGTTTGCGCTGCCTGGATGCATCCCAGCCCAGGGCAGTGGTGGCATCTGGGGGTAGCAACCAGTTTGAAAGACTCTTCCTTCTTCCACAAAATTGTCTAGAAGACACCAGATTTAATAGGACCCACCTATGATAGTTATTCCTCATGTATTTCATCTGTAAACTGAAAATAAGTAAAAATGTCTGCCTTATCTCATTTAAGACTATAAAGCCCTGGCACACAGCACAATGTAAGAAGCCATTAGGGTTACTGTCCATCCCAATAAAAATGTCCTTCTTGGAGAAGCCTCCTTCATGGCTGTCTGTCTTCACAGACACCCTTCCTTCCAGTGCTCCCAAGAGCTGGATTTGAGTGTTTCTGAGAGAGTAATGGCTGCTCACCAAATTTAAAGGCTTAGGGAACAAACTAAAATCTATTTCTACCTTATTTCACTGCTCCATCAATAAACAGAGAGACCAGCAGTGAGTCAATAGGAAGCACTGGAAAATACTGGTTCCTTGAGTACCCTGGGAAAGGTGTCCTTCCAAGTGTTCCAGGTTCTGCTCCCTGATCTTCCCAACGGCCCATGAGGTTGGGGAGCAATGGTGAACAGGGTTAGGATGAAAGTCAGACAAGTGCATTCCAGGCTCATTTCTCTCTTGAAGAAGCCACTCTCCCTTGGGGATGCAGTTTCCTCATCTCCAGTGGGTTTTGTTTGCCTGTTTTGTTGTGTTGTGTTTTTAGCACTGGGTATTTGAATATAGGGCCTTACAGATGCCAGGCAAACACTCTACCACTGAGCTACATCCCCAGCCTAGTTTCCTCATCTCCAAAACAAACAGTTGCACAGATGCATTTCTGGATGCCCATCGTTCAGTTGATCCATGTTCCTGGACCTCTGTCTAATGAATAAGATGACCAGGGAAGAAAAGGAGGTCTATTTATATGAGGATGAAGGTGTAGCTCAAATCCAGGCTTCCTGACACCCAGGCCACAGAGATGGAGATTCAGAGAGAAAAGATAAACATCAGCAAAGAACCATGTCTTCTCCCAAGTCCTCTTAGGTAGAAACCTGTAGCCCCCAGGAAACATCAAAACTCAATTCCTTTGAGAACCTTAAAAACTGAGTTACCAAAGCATACTACAAAGGAGGAGGCTGGGTAGCCCTGCCTCTTCTTCTTTAATATCACTAGATTTGACATATGGGACTTTCTTACTCTCAGGGAGTTGGGAGACTCCTACAGAGAAACAGTGAAAAGAGGTAGAAGTTGCAAACCTGTCTCAAATATGCCTGGCTGGTTACAGGGAGCTCCCAGGCGGGCAAGTGGGAGAAATCTCGGACTCAGTAATGAATCCAGAGAGGGCAATGAATCACCCTTTAGCCACATTTATTATGTTTATTTGTCATAGGAGACATTGCGCAGTAGCTGGGGATGAGATCTTTGTTCCACTTCTCAGGCCAAGAGAGCCTCTCTTTGGGGATAATAGACCCCAAGTCTTCTATATCTCCTATCTTCTAAGGGTTTTCTACCTTAAAAATTGAGAAAGAACTAAGTAAGAAATAGTTCTGTCTCTGGCTAACCTCAAAAGTAGGGGCTGTCCAGGAACTGATGAGTAGCAATCCAGGAAGAAGATGACTGGCTGATGTTTTCCAGCAAAGGAATTCTAGAAAGAGGCCATTTATAATCCACCTCAGAAAAAAATTAATTGAAAGAATAATTGAGATCTGCAGATGTACTTTGATGGTGAGAGCTTTAAATAAGACTAGAAAAAGATGCCTGAAACTACCTAGAAATGAACCCCTTAGTAAATACAGGATTATATGTGTGGACATGGGCTGGGGTTTAGCTCCGTGGATATAGCACCTGCTCTGAGGACTCAGGTTTGTTCCCCAGCACTGCAAAAATGGGAGAAGGATGTGGCAGTCCACTCCCAAAGCAATCCTGAAACAATCAGCCATTGAAAAACCTATCAGGGTCGTTATGAGTTGGACATGACTCAGCAATACCTAACAACAACAACTTGTGGCCATGAAGATCATTAACCAGATGGGCTGTGTTTAAGGAAGGGAAATGTAATGGTTGGGGTGGCATTGGGCTTGGGAGTGGGGTCCGCACAAACTCCCTTGCCTGAAATGAAAGACTGACAAGGAGGAACACTGGTGGCCTCTGTGATCCATCAGGTATTTCCAAAGGACCACCACACATGGACCTTCAGGTATGATAGTTAAGGGGGCAGTATCAGCCTCAAGAAGAAAACACTAGGGTGTCAGGGTGGCAGGAAAGGAGGGAGATGCAGAAGGATGTGGCCTGGAGTCTGGAAGAAGAAAGATGGTAGAGGCTCCAGCTGGGAAGAGAGGAAGAAGGATGGAGTGCCAAGGGGTAGAGTCTGCAAGGAAGGGTGGGGAGGGACAAAGGGGACAAAAGAGAGAGATGGAGAAACAAGGAAGAAGAATGATTACAGGAAAAAAACAACCCATCATCAGTCACCATCAGCAGGGAACATTTAGAGATGACTCAGTCCAGACGAGGGACATGTCTGGCTGAGACAGATAACCACACAGCAGAGGCAGACAGTGCATGGAGAATGTCCATGAGCAAAGGGTATTAGAACGGCTGGAGGAGCCAGGCCCTCTCACTGAACTGACTTGAGTCCTCGCCACGCACCTGCAGCGGAGGTGAGTGGGGTAGAAGGCTGAGACCCAAGAAGCCTAAACAGCTGGCCCAGGTTCTTCCATTGCGGGCAGCAGACCTGTAACTCTTACCAGGGCCTGCAGACCAAAGTCTTTGTGCTAGGACACTTTTCTTTGAATGCTCTGGGCCCAATAGAGAGCAAAGATCTTCAAAGGGGAGGGCAAGAAGTTTTCTGTGACAATATAGGGAACGCGCAGGTGCCATCAGGGGAGTAGGCAAGAGAAGAGGTTTGCTTGGAAATGGGCTGCACAGCAGGGTGCTGACTGGAGCCAAAGGCGATGCAAGAGGGTGGGGGTACCAGGGTGCCTTGGTGTCTCTCTTCAGAGAGAATGGAGGGAGCAGGCAGGCAGGAGAGTAGAAGTATGTTTGAGTGGGTTTGTCTTTTAAATTAACATGCAAAAATGATTTGAACTACTATTAAGATCCGAGGGAAAAGAAAAGCTGAGAGGAGATGCAATGTCAGAGGGCAAGGTGAAAGCGCAGGGAGCAGAGCAGGGGGAGAAGAGGCTGTGTCCACGTGCATCCTCCGCCCCTGTCCTTCCTCCCTCCTGCTGCACCACTGTGGACCTGTCAGGCATCCAGAGGAGCAGCTGTCTGAGCCCCAGCCCAGCTGCTGGGGTTTCCCCATGGACCCGGGGAGCACAGCAGGGGCCAGGGCCCTGCTCTTTCCTGTCACCTTTGTCTCTATTCTAATTGACATGTGCGAGGGGGCCCAGAGCTGGGCTCTCAGCAGCCTGAACCACAGGCTCAGAGCACCTGGCGCACAGGTGCAAAGGTAGGGCTCATCCTGCCTGGCTCAAGGACGCCATCGCTCTGCCCTGGGCACCGCGCCCGCCTCAGTCAGAGACCTGACAAGTACATGTCTGCTGAGGCTCAGGCCCCGCTCTGAAGGAAGGCAGCCCAGCCCTGCAAACAGGGCGGTTGCTAGAGTGAAATTGGCAGTTGCTAACCACAGGCATGGAGGGACATTGGATTTCTAGCGATGACCTTGGAAATCCACATGGGACCTGTGCGGGGCATTGCATGCACCTCACATAGCTCTAGGAAAGTGTTTGCAGCTCTTGGCACCTCCTGAGGGCCTTCCCCAGGTCTTGTTTCCCCTCCCCCATCCTAATGCAGATCCTTCCATCTCTATCTCCCGCCCCATCCAGCTCCTCCTGTGGGTTTAGCCACTTAGATCTGCCGGGCCTGATGAGTCTGGCTACCTGAGCCCAGAGCCTCCCCAGCGCTGTTAACATGAGAGGCGAGGATCCTAGTGCCTCTGCCAGCTGACCAAGACAGCTCCTTTCAACTTCTGTCTTCCCCTCGGGCAAAATCAGCAGCAAAGACAGCACTAAGCCGAGTGGCCTAAGCCCCCTCCTTTGATTCCAAGGCCCCCAGAGCCACCCAGGTGCCAACAACCTGCTAAGATGCATCACCAAACCCCTGGCTGATATCACAAGCATTTCCCCCCACCCTCCTCGGCAAACTGACAGGACACAGCTTCCTAGAGAGGAGGTGAGCAAAGAACTCCCCGGGCCTGGGGAGAACACAGGGAGTGCAGTCAATGGCTCCTATTTCCCAGCCACCACCCCAAGGAGGCATCCAAGCTGGGCAGGCTAATGATTGCCCTGGCTTGGCTAATGGGAGAACCCAGGGAGCTGTGTGGAAGGAATGGAAAGTTCCATATAATATATGACCCAAAGAGAAGGTACCTGTGGTCAGTGTTGACAGAGAAAAACGTCCTGCTGCAGCCTCAACTGAAAAGCAGGCACTTCACATCTGCCCCCGAACCATCACTTTAAACAAGCTCCTCAAACAAAGGAAGCTTTTGTAGACATTTTGGAAAGGAATGATTTTGATCCCTACTTTGTCCAGTATGGGCCCCTGGCCTGCAGCCATAGCCCTGTGGCATCTGATCCCATCAGATCTCAGATGCTAAGCAGGGTAGGGCCTGGTTAATACTTGGATGGGAGACCTCCTGGGAACACCAGGTGCTGCAGGCTTGGGAGAAGGACCCAGCCTACTCCCTAAAACCTACTCCCAAAAATCAATCCATCACTGAAAACCCTATGAATAGCAGACAAGCACTGACAATAGTGTTTCGCCTGTTGTACTCAGGGTCACTATGAGTGGGATACCAACTCGACAGCACCTAACAACAACAACAACAACAATAATGGGCCCCTGAGCAGTAGGTACCAACAGCTGGCAGGTAGTGTGGCCCGGGACAGCAAATTTGAGATTTAGTCCTCTTACAAGAGAATCTAAGCATCTAAGGCTGAAGAGACAAGAGAAAACCCTGGTGTTCTTCCTCCCAACACAAACCTCAACTGGGAAGTGGAGTGCAGGAAACCCAGGCACATTCTTCCCAAGTGCTGTTCTGCTGGGGGAGCGGCTGCCATCTCAGACCCTGGCCTGAGGCTCGAGGGCAGAGGAAGGCAGCCAGCTAGGATCAGGGTCCCTAGGGGACAAGTCTCCAAAGATAGTGTCACATGATTTCTCAGCTCGGATAAGGCCTCCCAAATGCTTCAGTGATACTCCGCTGGCCTTACACAGAATTCTCAACCCTTGCAAATAAAGCCAGCTATTTCTTTTTTAAAAAATATGTATTTGGTTAATAAAACTTGTCTTGCTTTGCCTAGAGAATCAGCCCTGTGTATCTGTGAGTTCTACATCTCTGGATTCAACCAGTCATGAATCAAAATATTCAGAAACATTGCATCTGGGCTGAACATGTACAGAGATTTTCCTTGTCATTATTCCCTAACTGATACAGTTTAACAACTATTTGCATAGCATTTACATTGTATTTGGTATTGTAAATAATTGAGAGATGATTGAAAGGATGCAGGAGGATATGCATAGGGTGTAAGCAAATACCATGCCATTTTATATAAAGGACCTGAGTGTCTGTGGATTTGTGCATCCTTAGGGGTCCTAGAACCAATGTTCTGTAGATGCTAAGAGATGATCTTATTTAGTGGTGCCAACTCTGCTGGGGGGCTGGGATTTAGCTCAGTTGGTAGAGCACTGCACTGCAGTCTCTGAGGTCCCAAGTTCAATTCCCAGCACCGCAAAAATGGGAGAAGGACCTGGCAATCCACTCCCAAGGCAATCCCGAAACAGTCAGCCATTGAAAACCCTGTGAGGGTCGCTATGAGTCAGATACTGACTCGACAGCACCTAACAATAACAACAACAACTCTGCTGGATCCTGTTTGTGTGATTCGCCTGTCTCCATTCCTCTCATATATTAAAATGAGAGAATATAAATAAATGCCCATGTGTAATGAATGCCCTCGGAGGAGGTATGAGCAGTTGCCTTTCCTGGGTTCTGTTGACTCATCTTTCTCCGCCATTATCTCCACCCTGCTCCAGCCCTGGGTGTTGATGGGTGTGAAGGAGCTGGCACATTCTGCCCTTAGGTTGATCAATGTCCTTGAAAGGGCATAATGTGTCCCAGCAGTTGATAACCCACTTTTGCCCAGAGGGTCCACACTGAGGATGCACCATGCCCTTGGCAGACATGAGAGCTGGTGCCTGGTTTGTAGGAGCCCAGGCATGAGTGTTGGGTGCATGTGGGTGGCTATGCTGGCAGGCTAAGGCAGCAATAAGGATGGGGTGAGAAGAGTAGAAAGGAAATCCCAAAGAGAAGAGCAGGGCTGGAGCAGGGCACACCTCCAGGGTTAAGATTAGATCACAGGTGTGCTTGGCCCCAGAGTTGGAGTGAGGAGATGGTGGGGATAGGAGCTAACATGGAAATGGTCTCACAGGTTTTAAGGGACAGAGATAAAGGAAGGAAATGCTGTGGGCAGTTAAGACAAGGGCCATTTGGGTGATGAAAAAGTTTACTAAAAACTGCACCAGCGTTCCTACAGGGCTGGCTATGGGACCCCCAGGGAAAGTGGCCCCCCCTTCTCCACTTCTCTAGCCTTTAGGTCTTAACAGCTCTCTCTCCTCTCTCTCTCTCTCTCTCTCTCTCTCTCTCACACTCTCTCTCTCTCTCTCTCTCTCTCTCTCTCTCTATCTCTATCTCTATCTCTATCTCTATCTCCCTAATCTCTTTCTGGCTGGGCCCTCAGCATCTTCCAGATGTGAGAACACATTGGACAGAGAGGTTGAGGAGGGAATCCTTGGGGCAGAGGCTTAGTCCTCCCGAGTTCATAAAACCGAGGCACCAAGAGGGGACCTGACACTGGGAGGGCCCAGGTAGTGGTGGGCAATGGTCCATAGCAGTCCTTGACCAGAAGAGATTACAGAGAAGGCACCAGGGACAATGTTGCCTCATCACAGCCCTTGGTGTGGTCTCTGGGCCACCTCTAGCCCTCAAGAGTGCCTATAAGTAGACTGAGAAATGACTTTGAGAAAAATCGGGTGGGAAGTCAAGTTTAGCTGGATGTGAGAACCCACCATCATGCCTTTGAATGCCAAACACACAACTTTTGATTCTGTCCCTCCTCTGTTTCCTGGATGCTGATTATTGTCTCTGGATCGACACTCATATTATTCTTGTCCCCGCCTGGCTCTTAACTCCTATCATTCTACTCATCCTCATCTCCTATGCTCAAGGTGATCAGTGGGGATGGGTGCATAGGAATGCTTTGGAAAAGATTTACATCATGCCACATATCACATGACACTCTGCTAGGGTTGCAGGGGAAGGTATTGAGTAGGGACATAGACCCTGCCAGCAAAGAGCTTGAATTTTTCAATCCCAAAGAAGCAGGAAGGAGTGGCTAAAGCCATGTCTGAGATGAAAATCTGCTGTAAATAGTCTGCTGCTTTGATTTTTAAGCTTCCCTAGAACAGGCTGTGGGGCTGGGATTCAGTTCAGTTGGTAGAGTGCTGTGCTTCAGTCTCTGAGGTCCCGAGTTCAATTCCCACCACCGAAAAAGTGGGAGAAGGACCTGGGAATCCACTCCCAAGGCAATCCCGAAACAGTCAGCCATTGAAAACCCTATGAGGGTCGCTATGAGTTGGATACCGACTTGACAGCACCTAACAACAACAAAAACAGAACAGGCTGCATAGCAGCATACACCACCACACCAATCACACACATGATGGGCCTGTGCCATCTACTCCAGCCATTCCTTCTTCACTTCAGGGGTCTCTCAACCCTTGGGTGGTTCATTTTCCCTCAGGACGGGTGTGTGCTGGCCCTCTGAAGGCCGTGAGAGGGGCCCATGGCAGATCTCGCTTCTCAGTGGTGTTGGCTGAGCCATGACAGCCAGGCTTTAGGTAGGAGCAGAAGTCCACAACCCAACCAGTACCTCCCAGGGCAGGAGATGTTGTTTGTCCTGTCTGCTGTCTCCCCCCTAAAAGCCCACAGGATAATCTGCAAGAGGAAGGCTTCTAGAATTAAACCCACAAAACTTTCAATCCTGAGTGCCTAGAGCAGTGCCTTCACATGGTAGCCACCAGATGAACACCCAGTGAGTGAAATTTGGGCTCTGCCACTCACCTACAGTGAGATTTTGTGGAATTTCTAGATGCCTCACCTTTCTCACCTATACATGGGGAGACTTGGGAAATTTGAAGAAGATAACTTTTGTCTGCCTGCAACTGTACCACTGTGGCACCTGATCGCATCAGACCTCAGAAGCTAAGCAGGGTTGGGCCTGGTTAGTACCTAGATAGGAGACTGCTTGGGAACACCAGGTGCTGTAGGCTTAGGAGAAGGACCTGACAACCCACTCCCCAAAAAACAATCAGCCATTGAAAACACTATGAATAGCAGAGAAGCACTAACATTGGTGTTTTACCTGTTGTACCTAGGGTCACTATGAGTCGCACACCAATTTGACGACACCTAGTAACAACAACAACAACAAACTTTGTCTAGAGGATCAGCAGAGGGCTTGGTATGGAGACCCGGGAAGCACTTCCAAAACCGGCATATCTGAAGCATATACTAGCAAAACAACAAAATGCTTTAATGCAACGCCAATGATGTAATACCAACCATTTATTGAGAACTTATTCTGTGCCAGGTACTTTTCTAAGGGCTTGTTGTTGTTAGGTGCCATTGAGTCGGTATCCAACTCATAGTGACCCTCAGAGGGTTTTCAATGGCTGACTGTTTCGGGATTGCCTTGGGAATGGATTGCCAGGTCCTTCTCCCATTTTTTGCGGTGCTGGGAATCGAACTCGGGACCTCAAAGACTGCAGAGCAGTGATCTACCAACTGAGCTAAATCCCAGCTTTCTAAGGGCTTTGCACCCATTATCCCTGTTAATCTTCAGAGTGCTATGTGTTTGATAATCTCATTACCCCCACTCTGCACAGGAAAGAGTACTAAGTTTTGCAAGTGGCCAGAGCATGGTGTGGCCAGGCAGTAAGAGGAACAAGAGGACCAGCAGAGCGGGTGGTTGAATCCCTGTGAGTGTCTGGCTGAACTTCATTGCTGAGTTAATCTGTAGCCCCAGAAACCAGAGACTCCAAGGAAGCTTTCTGCAGCTGGCCAGCAACTGGCCCAGGCCAGTGTTGGAATGCTGTCCCCGAGACCCAGAGAAATCTAGAGGAAGACAAAGAAAGGGAAGGCATGGCTCCCCTCTGGACCTCTCACACCAGGATGCTGTGGCTGGACCAGGCATCACTAGTTTGACATGTATTTCTAGACTTTTTTTTTTTTTTTTGCGGTACTGGGGGTTGAACCTAAGGCCTCGTGCCTGCATGCTTTGTAAGTGCTGGATCACTGAGCTATGTCCCAGCCCATTTTTTTTTTTTTTACTTTTTGAGACAGGGTCTCACTAAATTATGCAGACTGCCTCTAGTCTTGAACTTGAGATCCTCCTGCCTCTGCCTCCCAAGCTGCTGGGATTACAGGCTTGCGCCACCATGCCTGGCTACTTCTGGAATTCTGAGACCATCAGGGCAGCA
Organism: Pedetes capensis; assembly: GCA_007922755.1. NCBI lineage: Eukaryota > Metazoa > Chordata > Mammalia > Rodentia > Pedetidae > Pedetes > Pedetes capensis. The sequence goes on along the minus strand of VMDO01004501.1, from coordinate 68,552 downwards.
GGTGGAGAGGATGGAGCGGGCAGGCCTGGTCATCGGTGCCTCTTGGTGTGAGAGACACAGAAGCACCCATTTTTGCGGCATATCTCATTTTCCCCTGGAAATTCAGATCACATGACTGCTTGGAAGCTCAAATGCCTCCTGAAGTCACTGTGTTTAGACTTTAAAACACATACACTCAAAACCACTGGGCCTTCATTAGGAAGGAAAAGCTGTTGGACAGTTTGGCTACTAACTGCTTTTGGGTTTTTTAGCCAAATAACGAGGCACCCGTGGAAATGGAGGTGCGGAGGAGCGGCAACAAAAGGAAGAGATTTGGGAAAATGGGAAACATTTGTACAAGATAAGAAACGCTTACAGCTCTTATTAGGCTTTCTCTTCTGTCGGGGAGGTCCCCTGGCTTTAATAAAATCTCATTTTCCCTGTAAATTCTCCCATGTGGTAGGGGGCCAGGGATTAATGGGGATATAAGAGATGATTCCAACCTGAGTCTCAGGTGGCCGGGCCCCATCCTCCAGCCCAGCAGCTGGGATTGATTGCAGAGCTGCCTGTCCGGCAGCATGTGGTCGCTGCACATCAGAGAACAATCATGAGCCATTTGATGCTGACCCGGGCCAAACAAAGATGGTACCCGAGCTCCTGTTTGTTTCCACACTGAGGATGAAACTTATCCTGGTCTTTATTAAAAGTGGACCCAAGGAGTAAGTGATGAGTTTCAACATGTGATTTATTAGGGGGCATCTGCATTTGAAAGCCTCCGTGGCTTTAATGCATGTCTAACTCCTTAAGGTTTCCATTAGCACCGGGTGATTGTGTTCATTAGGAGCTGCTGATTTTGATGAATTCATCTCTCTTGTCACATGCAATTCTATCCGGGGGTCTCACTCTCAGTTCTGAGGGGCTGATCCGCTGCTCTGTAATACCACTTGACAGGCGCCTTCGCAAAACAAGGGGAATGTCAAAGAGAGCTTTCAGGAGGTGCCAAGCCTGAGTTAGAGAGGGCTGGAGGGGAGGGGAGGGTGAGCAGCTCGTAATTAGAAGTTACTGGTGGGTATCAGAATGCATCCATCAGAAAGCTGCAGAGAGAAACACACCCAGAGTCCTCATGGTGACCGGAATTAGTATTGGTTCTGGGCTCTTCCTCCACTATTGCCAAGGGATCATCTTTTGCTAAACCCTTGAGCCCTATCCATAGCTTCCAGCTTTTCCGAACTCTTGTCTTCCTGACTTTGCCCCCAAGGGAAGCAGAAATGCCATGACCAGCAGAACAAGTCTGTGCAAAGCCTCACACCAATAGAGAACATGTAAGTTTTTATTTGGGAATATTTTGTGTGTGTGTGTGGTACTTGGGGATTGAACTCAGGACCTTGCAAATACTTTGCAAGTGTTCTACTACTGGGCTGTCCCCACATCCATCTTTTTTTATTTTTAATTTTTATTTTGAGACAGAGTCTTACTAAATTACACAAGCTGCCTCTAGCCTCAAACTTGTGCCCTTGCCTCAGCCTCCCAAGTCACTGGAATTAAAAATTAAAGGCATGTGCCACCATGCCCACTGAGGAGGTAGTTTTTACCTAACAATTTCATTATCAACTCAAACAGACACATTTACTCTTAAGTACACACACACACACACACACACACGTTTCAGCTTTTGGTAGGGAAAAAATATGTGAGGTGGGATATGAGTTGTCAATATGGCCACCTTTTCTGCCCTAGAACATCTCTCTGTCCTTTTCAAGGTGTCAGAGAGAGATTTTGATAGACAGCATACTAAACTGTGTAGGAAGAAAGCCAACAGACATGAGGCTGTCTCCCTACACTCTCCATGTCCATCCTAGATGTCACAAGCCTCCGAAGTTGACCCTGCCACCCATCTGTGTTCTCTGTTCTACAGAAGATAGTCCCAGCAGAGGCCTGGGCAGGTCTGTGGTGGGAAAGGTACCTGGTTACACCAGGTCTGGAAGGGCTTCTCAGGGACCACGTGGCAGGTGCATTCCCATCTTCCATGTCATCTCCTTCCTTGCCTTTGAATGTTTTCCAGAGATCTTAACCACTCCCAACTTCATCCTGACCCTGCCCTCAGACCAATTTGAGACAGCATTTTTAAACTCATGGAGATATTCTGCCTATGGTCCAGAAGTCTGGTAATCTCCTCAGAAGTAGAAAATTCTTTTGAGGCTCAAGAACAATGCCACTGGGCTCCCTGACACCCAACCCCATTCATCAAAAGCAAATACAGATGATGCCCAACTTACAATGGTTCAATTTAGGATTCTTTGACTTTGTGGTGGTATGAAAGCAAGCCCGTACAATCATTCTGGTTTTCACATTGAGCACAATATTCAATGAATCATAACAGATATTCAACATGTTTAAGACAGGCTTTGTGTTAGATGCTTTGGCTCTACTATAGGCTAATGTAAGTATTCTGAGCACACTTAAGGTAGGCTAGGCCAAGCTATTATGTCTGGTAGATTAAGTGTATTAAGTGCATTTTTGACTTATGATATTTTCAACTTATGATGGGTTTCTGAGCACATAACCCCATCAGAAGTCAAGGTACACTTGTACTATGTGCACATTCAGTGTTGGGGCACTGGGGACTCAAAGACAAATGTGCCTGCCTTAACACAGAATAGAGTAAGAACAGCAAACATTTGATTAAACAACCCCAACACAGTGTGACCTATGCCAACTTGGATGTGTTGGAGGGACCACTGGTAGTCAAGAGACATGAGACAATTGGTCTACTTAAGAGTGACGGGGAAGGAAGAGATCAGTCAGAGAAGGATTCCCAGAGGAAGTGACAATCTGAATTGAGAAGGAGGTTCTAGGACAGGGGAAAGGGCAGAGGATGCTACTGACAGAGAATGCACCATGTTTAGTCAGGGAGGTGGGGAATATGTGAGGTGTCAAGGGAACAGCATACAATTTAGAATTACTGGAGTGTAAGTGTAGGGTGAGGGCTGGGATTTGGCTCAGTTGGTAGAGCACTGCACTGCAGTCTCTGAGGTCCCGAGTTCAATTCCCAGCATGGCAAAATTGGGAGAAGGACCTGGCAACCCACTCCCAAGGCAATTCCAAAACAATCAGCCATTGAAAACCCTATGGGGGTCACTATGAGTCAGACACCGACTCAACGTCACCTAACAACAACAACAAGAAGTGTAGGGTGAGGGGGAGCTGACATGGAATTTAGAAAGGAAAACAGCTAAAGAGAACCAAGCAGAGCAGGAGCAATCCTTCCTTCCAGTTTAGGGAATCCCTCATGTGGCTGAAAAAAAAAAAGGGCTGATTGTGGGGTTTGCATCCTAGCTCTGCAAGGGTGACTTTAGACAAACGCTTCAACTTCCCTGTCTGCAAGATGAGAACGGCCATGCCCATAGCGCCTGCCCCATGGTTTGGCTGTGAGAGTCAAATGTAGACAAGGCTTTAAAAGTGTCGCAGCGTTGATGTCTGTAGAGAGCTGGGGAGATGTGGAGAGGCTTTCTTCACCATCATTAGGCGTATTGGCATGGGTCCAGGGGCCTGACAAAGTTTGCCCTAAAGTCCTTGGAGTTTACATATTAAGGGAAAATTGTCTATCGCTTCATGAGGCAAAACACAACCAGCCAAGGACACAGGGAAGGGAAGGAGCTCTTCACATTAGCTCTGCTGTATGCAGGAGCATGGTGTGGGCTCAAGTCCCTGTGCTCATCGCTTCCCCGTGAGCGGCTTCTCCTCATTTACACTCCACTTGGCTCTCCCAAACACCTTCCCTTTAAAGAGTGTTGTTTTTGCTCTTTGAAGGCCCCTCAAACTCAGAGACCATAACCAGTGATGTTAGGCAAGGCACTTTCAGGAAGAAGCAACCATAAGAAACCGAAATTGCTGTTGTTAAATTTCTGCTCCTAGGAAGCGATTTGCTCGGTGACAACCATTTCTCGGGAGGCTGATCAATCACTGTTACGGCAGGAGAGACACTACCCCCACACCCCAGCCTTCCTAATATCTCCATCCTGTGTGTCAGCCAGCACACATCACCTTTAATTCCATTCAGCGGGGCCCACCTGTGCCTTTGGTCTGGATTAGAAATCAGAAGAAATTGTCCCCAAGATTGTCCTAGAAAGGGCATAGGCAGACCATCATGCAACCTGGCCCCCTCCACCCCAGGGCTTCTAGGTTCTCCCTGGTGTTTCTCTGTCCTGCCATATCCACTTGTGGGGTTGTTGTTGTTAGGTGCTGTCAAGTCGGTATCCTACTCATAGTGACACTCATAGGGTTTTCAATGGCTGGCTGTTTTGGGATTGCCTTGGGAGTGGATTGCCAGGCCCTTCTCCCATTTTTGCGGTGCTGGGAATTGAACTTGGGACCTCAGAGACTGCGGCGCAGCACTCTACCAACTGAGTTAAATCCCAGCCCCCACTCGTGGGGAGGTAGCTTAATTATCTCACCTCCCTGCATGCCGTGGAAGTACTACATCTGCCTTTGGCAATGTTTGCTTAAGGAAACTTCTCTTGCCTGCATTTCTCTCTCTTCATCAAACATGAATGCTAGCAAAAGCTCCTCTCACAGCCTCATAAATTTTGTAGAAAACAAAACACAGGGAAAAAAATCGACACTATATTCCCTAGGTATTTTCTATGAGACAATTGGAGGGGCTCATTCGTTCACGATCTCTTGTACTCACGTTCTCTCTGTGTGTCTGTCTCCCTCCCTCTCTCTCTCTCCTGATCTGTTAGGAAAGGATATTTAGGAAATGCTGGTGAATATGAGACATTTATGTCATAAAATACCAGCTTAGTCATCTTGTTTACTGAGACCCGGTTGGAACAGAACCAGATCCAAAAATAAGTAAGTCCTCTCCTGTCTATACCAAAATTGTTCCAAATGATTGCAATCCTAAAGATTATTTTTCCAAGCCAAATACCCTTTGCCTCCTTCTCACAGACTCTCACAGAGTGGTACAGACAGAACGTGCTCTCTGATAAGCCCAGAGCTCTCCCACATGCAGCCTTCTTCAAGTTCCAAAGGAAACAAGAAAAGAGAGCCAGAAGGATTCCTTCTCTGACAGGGAGGAAAACCGAGGTGCACATTTCAACCCACTCCCTGTCTCATCTGCGTGGTACCCACACATCTGACTGGGCAACACCAAGGGGAGAGGCACAGCCTCCAGGCTGGGCAGCAACTCGACCTCCCCAGCACCCTATGTTGTCCACAGAAGCAGCCTCTCCCTACACCTCACTGCGGGGAGAGACCCCTGATTTCCTTTAGCCCCACCAGTGCGAGTCAGCAGAGTTGTTCTGCTTTGTACCTGAAAACCACTTTACTTTCTGGAGCTGTGTGTGAGCAGCCACAGGTGGCTGGCAGGGATGACTGGAATGGAAGAGACCGGGGCTGAGGGGAGTAGAGAGCCAGGGGAGATGTCACAGCGGAAGCACTAGTCCTCAAAACAGCCTTGGAAAGGATAAAGGAAAGGCCACACACACCCATGCCTTTAGCGAAGGCCATCCATGCAGACAGGACAGAGCCCAGGCAACAGTATGACAGTGGCCAGTGGGGCCTTTGGAGCAATTCACCCACTTGTGCTAAGACAAGGCTGTTTCCCATATATTGGGAGATGGGGTATGAACAGCACCATGAAGGCTCCTTCCCCTACCCCACGTTCTATGTTCCCAGTGGAACCATCTATGGTGTTCCCCAATTATCTTGTTTCTGTCAGAAACACCAAAGTTCTTCTCAGGAGTCGTGACAATACCTGGAAGGGGCACTAATTGTTATAACAGGCTCACTGTCTCACATGGCAGAAGGGATTTTTCTCTCCTGTTCCACAATTCTGGTGTTCTGGAGCCATGAAAATGATTGTTGTTGTGTTGTTAGGTGCCATCAAGTCATGTCCGACTCATAGCAACCCTCATAGGGTTTTTAATGGCTGACTATTTCGGGATTGCCTAGGGAGTGGATTGCCACATCCTTTTCCCATTTTTATGGTGCTGGGAATCGAACTTGGGAACTCAGAGACTGCAGAGTGGCGCTCTACCAACTGAGCTAAATCCCAGCCCTATGAAAATGATTATTGTTCTCATTTTAGAATGGGGAAAATGCTTTAGAACAAAGAGTTGTTGTTGTTGTTAGGTGCCGTAGAGTCGGTCGGTATCTGATTCATAGCGACCCTCATAGGGTTTTCAATGGCTGACTGTTTCAGGATTGCCTTGGGAGTGGATTGCCACGTCCTTCTCCCATTTTTGTGGTGCTGGGAATTGAACTTGGGACCTCAGAGATTGCAGCTCAGCGCTCTACCAACTGAGCTAAATCCCAGCCCAGAACAAAGAGTAGAAGTGTTTAATTCAGAGTTCTAGCTTCTTGCCACCCCTGGCACATGGCTGGCCCGCAGAATGTCCTGGGTAATTATTTCTTGAGTTATTGGTTAATACCAACTTTTCCAACATGGAACCATCCCTAGAAATTAGGAGACTGGGGGAAGAGGCATTAGCTGCTATCTCTTGGGCTGCTCCTACTCCTCTTTGGAGGCATAGTTTCAGAAGGCTCTGCCTATTCCTGACTAAACGAGCAGTGTTCTGCAAGCTACCCATTCCCTAAAAAACTACCAGATGTTCCAAGAAGTTTCATGGATAGCAGCCAAGGCCAATATTAACTTGGGCCAGTCAGCTCATTTCTCTGGGTCTCAGATCTCTCATGTATAACATGGTGTCGAAGGAAAGAGAAGGAGAATGATTTCCACTACTGCAAAGTCCCTGCCACCTCTGATAGTCTCTGAACCACTGAAATTTGGAATTCCACTCAAGTGTACACTGCTAGTGAAGATTTAGTCTATTTTAAACCAAGATGGCAGCCAACACAATTCTGAAATTGGCATCTGTCCCATGGTCTAGAAATCCTGGTGTGGGCATCACTTGTCTTGTTTATAGCAAGCATCCACAACAGCTGGTGCCAAAGTTCCCCATTACTGGAGATTTGGGGCAATTGTCTGGGTTGTTCTAAAGGCAAGGGTAGGCGCGTATATGGGAGGAGGGTGTGTGTAAGCATCCAAAGGCTGATTAATCAGGCAACATTTCATGGCTTCATGTCCCTTCTTTACTGTGGGAGCCTATCATGCAAGAAAAAAGGACTAGGTTGATATATCCTGGCCCTTATAGAACCCCTGGCCAGGAAAAAGAAAAGGAAGCAGTACCTCAAAGCTTTGTCTGAGAACCACTACCCTCTCCACAGCATCCATCTCACTGTCTTCCAGTACCCACTGGACTTAGTGCCAACTTCCATGGAAGCCCCGCCTCTCTGCACTGTGATCCTTTACAGATACCTCCCTCCCTAGACTGTGGGCCATTTGAGCCCTGGGGCCATGGGTCTACTCTTTAATATACACCCAGCAACCAGCACAGTGTCAAGAACATAGTCAGCATCAATCAAATCAGGTTTTCCTGAAGGAAAGAACAAAAGGATGAATGAAGAAACAATTTGCCCAACATCACAAACCACCAGTGACAACAAAGCTAATATTGGAACCCAGACTTCCAGAATCCTGGGCTATGGTTCTTGATAGTAACTGCAAATTTCATAAACACTGAAAGACTATTCAAATGATTACCCTTCTTAGTCTATACAATATCCCTAGATTTCAAGGACTTTTAGAGTTGGTACTAGTTGTTTAATTCTTGCCTGATCTTTACTATTGGGAGACATAGTCTTGGATCCAGCTACCACCATCTCCCCTTCCTGACCTCATACCCCAAGGCAGGACTCACCAAATAATAGGATAGTGCTGATTGATTTATGGCTTGAGGGTAGGAGCTGCTGAAACTGGCCCCAGATGGGATTCCAGGAGTAGAAGCAGCCCCTCCCCTGGGGCTTTTGGGAACTCCAGATAACTTTTTTAATGAACTGAAATACCAAAGAGAAAAGCCTCCTGACAGTTTGTTATCTATTGCCCAACTCCCCGTGGAGAGCAGCCTGTGGAATCTGCAGCCTCGTGGTCATGTGTAAAGGGCAGCGCCAGGCCCCAGTGGTGATAAGGAGGAGGCATATTTATCCAACACTCCTCCCCTGGAGAGTTTGTTTTTCCTCTGCTGCAATACTGTGGCCCTCTTGGCTCAACCAGCTGGTCCCAGGTGCAGATGGGTGGGATCAGAGAACCTGCCCAGAGGTATACACAGAGTCATGGCAGAACAGATGATGTGGCATGGCTCTCCATCTTTGGGGCTGGGACTCAAATATGGAGGGCTGCCAGCCCTGAAGAACTTCCTAATCCTGACTTCAAATGACCTACTCATATTCTAGGAACCCAGAAAATAGACAGCACTACCCCCATGGGGACATGGAAAAGGAGACAGAGCAGGTTTAAAGCACCAGAGGAAGCTTGCAGGACTGAGGACAGATGGCTCCTGTCAAAGTCCATACAGGACGTGCTGCAGAGTAATGGTTTCCAAATCTTACCAAGCATCAGTTTCACCTGGAGAACTTGCAAAACCCAATGCTGATCCCTACCCCCGGACACCTGATGCAGTATGTATGGTCATGAATATGTCTGTCTACCAAAATCCCAGGCCATGCTGATATGGCTAGTCCATGAGCCATGCCTTAGCAGAAAATGGCCTTGGTGGAACTCCAGTGAACTAGGAGAGTTACCAGGAAGACTGCCTCACAGCCAAGATTAAAGATGGGAGGTCAGGTATATTAGTCAGCTGTTGATGCTATGGCAGAAAACAAACAAACAAACAAACAAAAAACTAATGAGGGAAGAGGCTTATTGGGAGCTCAGGGTCCTGAGGGAAGAGGTTTTTTGGGAGCTCAGGGTCCATAATGGCGGCTGGGCAGGCATGGCAGTGGATGGCACCAGGGCCTGTGGCGATGACCTCATGGCGTGGTGGACCAGGAACAGATAAAGACCAGGTAAGAACCTCCAAAGGCCCTCCTCCAGGGAGTTACTTCTGCCAAAGACCCACCTCTCAAAGTTCCACAACCTCCCAGCTCAGTGCCACCAGCTGACAACCAAACAACTTGACCTTAGATGGCAACTGAAGTCCAAACCCTGACATCAGGTTACTAAGGAGAGTTGTGAATCTTTTGACACTTGGAGACCCATGTTCCCATAATGGATCTGAGTCAGTTTTGCTTAGTTGCCAGGTAACTGTATCTACCATGGATTATATGTAGAATCACTTTTGATGCAAGAGGTTAGAGTCACAATTGTATTCCAAGGACTGTGCTAGATGTGTTACATTTAATAGCATATGCTAATTAATGGCTTGTTTGGTTGGTTTTATCCTTGTTAGTGATGAAGAAGCTGAAACTCAGAGATTCCTAGAAGGCCTTTCAGCTCCAGGAAGAGGAGACAGGACTCAAACTCACATCCACAGTATCATCAAGTCTTCTTAAAGATATCAGGCATGGAGCAGAGCTTGCAAACCCCAATATGTTCCTTACTTGTGAACTTGGGAAAATATTCCATGAGAAGTATGGAAAAAAAAGGTAATCCAAAATGTACAAAATATGGCCTCATTGTTAGATACATTCGGAACATTCAAATGTAAACAAAGAATCTACACTTAGATTTCTTAGGTATTTGAATATACTTAAGTGTATAGCAGGCCTCCTTCCATAGACCCATGGCATTTGATCCCATCAGATCTTGGAAGCTAAGCAGGGTCAGGCCTGGTTGGTACTTGGATGGGAGACCACCTAGGAATACCAAGAGCTGTAGGCTTGGGAGAAGGACCAGGCAACCCACTCCCCAAAAACAATCAGCCATTGAAAACCCTATGAATGGCAGACAAGACAATAGTGCCAGGCATTGCACAGTGTTGGGTAGTGTTTCATCTGTTGTACGTAGGGTCACTATGAGCCGGACTCAAGTGGACGGCACCTAACAACAACAACAAATGTATAGCTAATTTCAAAATGGAAGCTATATATCAGTTCTCAAATTTGACCAGAGGACTGGGGACAGAGCACTTGCCTAGGATGCATAAGGGCCTAGATTCAATCCTAGCACTGAAAAATAAAATGGCAGGGGGGAGAAGAAATAAGTTTGACCAGAGAATCTTGTATTCAAAAACAACTATTTTAGATTTCCAGTGATATTAAAATTGTGAGGAACACAGCCAGGTAACCTCTGGCCTAGATATTAATAAGGCCAAGGGCTTAACACTGCTAGCCCGTATTCCACTTCATACACACTCACAATTTGGGGTAAATCTGGAGATTATGTCTGCTATGATCCAAGTCAGACTCAAACAGAGAAGACTTTCCAGGATCCTGTACTATTTGCTCAGGGCCGAGGCAGAGCACCAGGTTCAGAGTGGGGCAGATGGTCACAAGGTACTATGGGCCCCCTGCAGCCTGCAATTCCTCCAGGGTAGGAGCCAGAGGGGCCTCTTCCTCCTCAGGATCACTTCCCCCCTTATCCTTCCCCAGGCCTGCTGTCTCTCACCCAAACTGTTATTCATTCCAGGTTTTCTCAAACAATCACTCACACTTCTATCTGTTTGCTTACTTTGAGGGAGAAAAAAGAAAAGAGTAAAGTCACAGGGGCTGAGAAAATACAAGAGATAGAGGGCAAAAAGAAGCCAGGGAACTCAGCAGGCTGGGCATAAGGGCAAACCCTTAGATGCGCTTCCTAATGAATTCTGGCATTTTCCTTCATTCCCTGGAGCCCCCAAGAGAGGACACGGGAAGGGAGCTAACAGCATGGCCAGTCTCTGGGGTCAGAGCAGCGCCAACTCAGCCTTAAGCAGGAAACTCTTACGGTTATTTGCCTTGCCTGCCTGGGTAATATTTGACCAGCTGAGGAGCGCAGTGTAGACACAAGAACCCCAGGTCCTGTGGTAGCTAGCTTCAACCTCTCACACAGCCTGCTCCATGTTCAGTTTCTTCCTGGGTAAAATAAAGATGGCCGTTCAAACTCATCTGGAGGGATCCAAGTGAGAACCAAACACCAAGGTCCCTGCCAGAGTTCTCCAAGCTTCCATGAGCCTTTCATCCTAGGCCTGTGTAGTCAATTTTGGCGAGAGGATAAGATTTTAAAATTGCTGTGCGTGGCATTTTGCAAGTGGAGATTGCTCCAGCATCAGCTCATTAATGAGAGAGAGAGAGAGTATTGACATGGTCTGCAATCATTGTTATTGCTATCAAAATGATCTGCAATGATATGCTGTCCTTTGTATTCAAAGACAATACTACTAACACACTATAATAAGTGCCTATTTTCCATTGCATAATTATCATAAATTGCCCAAACTACCAATATATTTGAGAGTGTTTGTAGTATGTATGGGTGAGTGCATATATCTGTGTGTATGTATATATTTATATAGAAAAATATATGCATAACAAAAATATACTATACACAAATACAATTATATAATTGTAAATAATACAATTATCATTTTCATGTACTGTTTTTTGTGCATATGTCTAAATGTCTTATCCCTAGATAGGAATGCAAATTCTTAAGGGTAACAATTTTCCTTTGCAATTCTTTTGAAACATCCATAGTTCAAAACAGAGTTTACCCTTCCCATATAGCCCTGAATAAATTCTAATTAGCTGTCTGACCAGAAGTGGGAGAAGGCCCTTGCCTATGCCTCCGTCTGTGTTCCATTCCTCAACGCCATTCATGGCACGTGTCATGAGCCACCAAGCAAACCCAATGACTCAGTCAGAAAAGCCTTCCTCACTGCTGAGTTAATTGACTGGCTGGCTGGCTGCCTCTAGACCCTGGCATTGGGCAGTAACATTTTAAAGCACCTCTGCTCTAAGACCTAGATGCTACCTAAAACATTCTGTAGGATTCTATCTTTTACTATTATAAAAGTAATAAGTGTGCATTAAAGAAACAATAGAGGCTGGGTATGGTGGTACATACTGGTAATTTCAGCACTTGGGAAATAGAGGCAGGAGGATTTCACGTTCAAGACTAGCCTGGACTACATGGCAAGTTCCAGGCCAGACTGGGCTACATAGGGAGACCCTATCTCAAAAAACCAAAAAGGGATAAAAAGAAGTGTAGAAAAATTTGGATAAATAGAAAAAAAGTAAGAAAGCACATCTTGTTCCATTTTCCAAATAAAACCACTATTAGCATGTTGGTAGATTTCTTTCTAGTTTTTATTTTATGTATTGTAAAAACCAATTTTTCTATGCCTTTTTGCTTAATGTTATCACATATGAACCAGTAAGATTGGCCTTTAAAGACTAAATGTTCAATAACTGCATACTGTACCTTTTTTTTTTTCAGTACTGAGGGGTTCAATCCAGGGCCTCACACATGCTTTGTAAGCACTCTACCAGTGGGCTGCACCTCCAGTTCATTTTTTATTTTTTATCTTGAGGGAGGGTTTAAGTTACACAGGCTGCCTCTAGCCTCAAATCCTCCTGCTTTCATCTCCCAAATTGCTGGGATTATAGGCATGGCCACATCCTACAGCAGCAAATCTATTTAATCATTCCCCTATAAGTGGGTGCTTACACCAATTTCAATTTTTTTTTTATTTAGGATCATGCTATATAGCCCAGCCTAGCCTAGAATTCTCTATATAATCCAGGTCTTATCTTGAACTTGTAATCCTCCTATCTCAGGCTCCCAAGTGTTGGGATTATAGGCATGTGACTTATGAAGAGGAAGGTGGCATCAGGATTTGAGAAAGACTCATTAACAACCTGCGTTATACAGATGACACAACTCTGCTTGCTGAAAGTAAAGAAGATTTGAAACATGTACTGATGAAGATCAAAGAACACAGTCTCCAGTATAGATTGTGCCTCAACATCAAGAAAACCAAAATCCTAAACCGGGTGAGGTAGCACATGTCTGTAATCCCAGTGGCTTGGGAGGCAGAGGCAAGAGGATCACAAGTTCAAGACCAGGGGCAGTCTGCATAACTTAGTGAGACCCCGTCTCAAAAACTAAAAAATGGGCTGAGGGTGCAGCTCTGTGACCCAGCACTTGCAGAGCATGCAAGTGCAAGGCCCTGGGTTCAATCCCCAGTATCAAAAAAAAAAAAAAAAAAAAAAAAAGAAAGAAAGAAAGAAAGAAAAACAAAATCCCTACAACTGGATCAGTAAGCAACTTCATGATAAGTGGAGCAAAGATTGAGGTTGTCTGAAATTTTGCTTTACTTGGTTCTATAATCAACACCCGTAGAAGTGGCAGCCAGAAACTCAAAAGATGCATTGCACCGTGAGAAGCTGTTGCAAAAAACCTCTTCAAACTATTGAAAAGTAAAGATGTCATGCTGAAGATGAAGGTGTACCTGACTCATGCCATGATATTTTCAGTCGCATCATATGCTTGTGAAAGCTGGACGATGAATAAGAGTGACAGGAAAAGAATTGATGCTTTTGAATTATAGTATTGGAGATGATTATTGAATATACCATGGACTGCCAAAAGAACCAAGGGATCTGTCCAAGAAGAAGTACAACCAGAGTACTCCTTGGAAGCAAGGATGGCTACACTGTGTCTTATGTATTTTGGACATGTTGACATGAGAGACCAATCCCTGGAGAAGGACATCATGTTTGGGAGAGTGGCAGTTGAGCGACAAAAAGGTAGATTCTCAACTAGATGGACTGACACAGTGACTGCAACAATGGACTTAAATACAAAAAGGATCTTGTGCATGACACAGTGTGAGGGAGTGCTTCATTCTGTCGCACATTAGGTTGCTATGAGTCAGACATGACTTGATAGCACCTAAAAACAACAACAGCCACTATGCCCAACATAATTTCAATTTGTGATATGTTAATACTAAAATATATATCTCAGTGATTAGTACCATTTCTTAAAATTAAGAACTGATTCCTATAGAAATTATCACTAGTTCAAAGGATTTGAGTACTTTTAAGTCTCTTACCAAATATTTATAAATTGTTTGTCAAAAGCATCCTACTATTTAGAATTCCCAATGGCCAGGCTTCAATGCAAACAGAGCAAGTTTCATGGTGCACTCCTGGGACTCATTTCTCAACAGCTATTTATAATACTTCTCAACCCCTCAGCAGTTCTTGCTTTACCTGTCTGAACACAAGAATAGACAGTCTGTGATGACTGTAAAGCCCCAGAATATGGACAAGCAGACAGAGGGAGGGCCTGCTCTAAGGAAATCTCAAGCCTTGGAACTCATTTCCAGAGCAAGTACCCAAAGATCCTTAAGAACCCTCTTGACCCTTCACTGCCCATAGTCCAGGAATCTGTGGAACACTCTAGCAAGAACTGCACTGCTTTGCACCTCACCAGAACAATTTGGGGTTTAGTGGGGTGGTTCTTAGCAAGAGAGCAAATCCCCAGCCCTTTCACTTATATTCCAGTGCTATTGTTGTTGTTGTTAGGTGATGTTGAGTTGAGTCTGACCCTCATAGGGTTTTCAATGGCTGATTATCTCAGGATTGCTTTGGGAGTGGATTGCCACGTCCTTCTCCTGATTTTGCGGTGCTGGGGATCGAACCCGGGGCCTCAGAGAGTGCAGAGCAGCGCTCTACCAACTGAGCTAAACCCCAGCCCATATTCTAATGTGCCCATCTCTAATTTCACATTTTGCCTCCGTGCATCCTTTCCTATATTTTCTTCCCCCGTGAGCTAGTAGAACTTGACACCATGGATTCCCAACTCTCTCACCACTCACCTCCCCAACTTTTCCTTTTTGAGAATTCCAGAATTGTGCTGAACACTGGCCATGCAAAAAACTTCGCTCACACCTGTCTGCCACCATAGTCTTGAAGAAAGGAGACTGGCCAGTATTGACTGACCTTATGTGGTGCTCTCCTGCACCTGGTGCTAACAGAGCTTCTGCACATGTGATCAGCCTCAGCAGGCACTTGCAGCTTCCTTTCCTTTTTGCTGTAGAGACTGGTATGCTTGTAAGCCCTGAGTTAGGTACTTAATGCTATAGTGAAGTGAATAGGGGGTTCCACCCTCTCCACCCACCTTTCTGTGTGTACCACCCCCACAGGCACGCAGGGTCCAGACAACTTGGTTGTAGAGGTGGATACAGGAGCAGGAGATTATTTCTTCTATCCTATCAGAAAATAAAGAAACTAGGTCCAAGGCACAACAGTATTCCCACGGGGGGTGTCAGTCTCACAAAAGTTTGCAAGTGGTAACACCCCAAGAGTTGCCCATGTCTACCCTGCAGTGTCCGAGTTGCCCATAAGCCACCAGGGGCAGGGACAAGAGACCTAACCAAGCAAAGCAGATAGACACTCTCAGAAGTGTTTCTTTCTTTTTTTTTTTTTCCCCCATACCCCCAGGGACTCAGATGGCAGGATATGAGCTGTGATGTAGGGCTGGGGTCACAGTGAGGTAGTTGCTGGCTTGCCTGTTTCCATTTTTCAGCATCCAAGGCTGACAACACACTAAATAAGTCCATATGGCGCTGAAGTCCTTCTCAGTTTGGCTAATAGCTGGACAACAGGCCTGCAGAGTAATTGTTGCTCTGTGGAATCTGGGGGCCCACCTGCAGTTCAGGAAGGGCAGATAGAGGCTGGTGTCAGGCACTAACAAGGCAAATCCTTTGGGTGCCTTTGTAGACTTGGGCCATGGCATCCAGAGGTGGTCACCAAGCCCCTTTTTCTTCTTCTATTTCCCATTCCCAGTCTATGTGCATAATAAAGCTCAATTGCCCAAAATGTTGTGAGACTCTTGGCTATGGGACAGGGCCTCATGAGGCCACAACCATGGAGCCAAAGTCTGGATCAACCCGATAGCTTTGCATGGGACCCCATCCTGAATACCACAACCAGGCCTGGGCACCTATCACAGTAAGCAGTGTGGTGCCCTGTGTCTTAAGCAGGAAGTGAGAATAACCAGGGTAGCACGGCTTATCTACCTCCCTAAAAGAATGACTTAGAAGCCTCACTGAATCAAACACCCCCTTTTATACAAAGGCACACATGTACACACCCACACATACGCATTCCTGATGACAAGTTCCCCTGTGACCCACCTGGCCCCTCACTCACAAATTATACAAACTGAAAGATGAAGCAGCTTAGGGTCCTACAAGAAATCATAAGCACAAATCAAAATCTAACCACTCAATTAAATCTGGGCCTGACTGAAAATCATCTCTTTTTTGAACACTGGAGTGGCCGATTTCCACAGGATGTAGGAAGATCATTCAGCACACGGTTATTCAATGTCAACCCTTTTTTGCTGTAATTTTTAAACTTAATTAGCACTTAGTAAAGATGGCTACATGATGCCTAGAACAGCAGTATTTGAAGGCTTCCCTATAGCTCAGAAGAGAGGGGTATTAGGAAACCAGCCAGTCAGAAGGCACACAGAGGGAGCCAGAACCTGCCCAGCACTGGACCAGGCACCCTGCTTGACTGGAGGCCTCCTAGTCCTGCATCTCCACATTGGTCCCCACCATGCCCAGCCAGCCTGCATGACAGCCCATCACGGCCCAAGAACAACAAAGACAGCTTCTGCAGGGAGAAAACCAGACTGTGTTTTCGTCTCTGACCACTTCCCCAGAAGCCTGGGTCCTGCCAAATGACCGCAGGTCAAACAGGGGCGGGCTCCAGCTGGCCCCGTTCCCGTTATGACTGCACTTGGCTTCATTAACACCCAACCCTCCCCCGAGAGGCAGGAAGCCCTCTCACTGGCCTGTGTTGCAGCCTAGCTTTTCCTTTCTCAGAAGTGGGGCAAATGGATGCCCTAGTGGAGGGAAATCCTACTTAGGGACAAAAAGAGCGGGTCACCCAGGCTTGGTATGGCTTCTTCACAGAATTCTCCTGGCACCTCCTGGCCTGGCTTCTGATAGGGTAAACCTTTGTCTGAGATACCCGGAATTCTGCCTTAGAAAGAAAACAGGTACATGGAGACGATGCCATGCCTGGCTGGCAATCTTTAGCAGGAATCACGGGCCCCAGGGTTTGTCCTTCAAAGACAGGACACCTTCATGCCTGAGCTGAAGAGCGTCAGAGAACCTGCGAGACTGCAAAGTTTGTCTGATGCCATCTAGACCAGTGCTTCACACATTATCTGTGGCGAAGAGCCGTTTAGTAAAACATCCGGTCTATTGAAGATGGATACTTTTGTCAAATGCCAGAAAAACAAATGACTAGAAAATTACAATGTAAAGCCCCCAAATACAAATTCACTGGCCATGCTCTGGGATGTTGCAGCAATGTCAAATTGCTGTATAAATTTCTAAATGCTCACTCTTGATGTCTATACCTCTCAGCGCAGACCATTAACAAACCAGTCACAGGCCACATTTTAAAGAGTGCTGGTCTAGATCATTGGAACTCAATGTATGCTTCAAGGCCCCAGAGAACCA
This sequence comes from Pedetes capensis, assembly GCA_007922755.1. Lineage (NCBI taxonomy): Eukaryota > Metazoa > Chordata > Mammalia > Rodentia > Pedetidae > Pedetes > Pedetes capensis. The sequence continues at coordinate 51,270 of VMDO01004501.1, read as the reverse complement.
GCATCATGTACGAGCTGGGTAGACAAGCAGATTCTCAGGCCCACCCCAGATCTACTGAATCAGAATCTGCATGTGCTAAAAGGCTCTGGGTGATTTGTGTGCGTGTTGAAGCTTGAGATGTGCTAAAATTGACCAGGCATCTGGGTTAATAAACTACACGTTTTCTTTACATCCAACTTTCCTGATGTCTGAGTAAAGGAGTTACTTCATGTTGAAGTATCTTAACTAAGTCAAAGATGGAAGACAAGTGTGAAAATTGGTAGATTGCAGGCTGAACTGTTTTATGGGAACTGGGTAGCAGGGCAGGAAGATAGAGGAAGAAATGTTGAAGATAGATAATCCATCTGTGGCCAGATGATGTGAGGGCATAGAAACTACTAGATGATGACTGCCTGCACTGGCTAGACTTACAAGAAGCCCAGCAGAGTACACACAAAGGTGGAGGGAACTTGATTCCATAACAGAGAGGGCCAGCCTAGCTCAGAGATGGTAGCATGTTTGTTTAGCTCAGGGTATCCTGTTTTCTGTCTTCCCTGGGCAATACTGAGTAAAGAAGAATTGTCTTGGGCTGTACCTACATTATATAACATTGTTGTTGTTAGGTGCTGTCAAGTCACATCCAACTCATAGCGTCCCTCACAGGGTTTTCAATAGCTGGTTGTTTCGGGATTGCCTCGGGGGTGGATTGCCATGTCCTTCTCCCATTTTTGTGGTGCTGGGAATTGAGCCCAGGACCTCAGAGACTACAGAGTAGTGCTCTACCAACTGAGCTAAATCCCAGCCCACATTATATAACATCGTTGTTGTTGTATGCCGTTGAATCGTGTCCAACTCATAAAGACCCTCATAGGCTTTTCCATGGCTGATTGTTTCAGGATTGCCACATCCTTCTCCCATTTTTGCAGTGCTGGGAATCAAACTCAGGACCTCAGAGACTGCAGAGCAGCACTCTACCAACTGAGCTAAAAATCCCATCCCCTTATATAACATAGTTAGTGTATATACATAATAAGGGGGTCATGAAGAAAATAAATGCTAAAAAATATGGTGTTAAAAGATTTTGTGGGGCCATATTACTAGCTGTCTAGGGCCACATACATCCCATGGGCTGCAGGTTGGACACACCTGATTTAGATATTTGCTTAGCTTGTTGACTGGATATAAGAAGTTGATTATCCATCACTAGGGCTCTGTGCCCTCAGCTTGAAACTTGTCCCAGGTCTGCTTGAGCCATTAAAGGCTCTCTGTGCCCCGCTCTGTATCTGGCATAGACCCAGAGAGGTTGGAAGCTTGCAGCGGCCTCTTCCTGCACCTCCCTCCCACATGTCTATGCTCCGTCTGGGGTTGCAGACCCTCTTCAATCAGCTCCCTGAGGAACAGGCCAGTCCTTAGTTAAAACATTCAACCTGCATACCAGTGAGGAGAGAAGCCACCGCCGCATCAGTCCAGCTGGAGGACATCATAAGAAAAGCTCAGGGACCCATGAGAGAAACCCTCACTCAACAACCAACAACCAGCTTCAGCTACTCCTAGGTTCCTGAGCACCCCAACACATCCCTGTCCCACCTGCTCTGTGACTATCCCTTCAGGGGCCTCTCCTCTTACCTGGATATCAATTTATAGAACTGGGGAGATCGTCAAAACAGAGGTCTCTAATGGGTAAGTGTCTTGTCCAATGTCACTCAGCTAGTTTGTGTCTCTGCCTGAGATTAACATGAGAAAAATGATTTGTGAGTCCATGGCACACATTAACCTTGTTGTTGTTGTTGTTAGGTGCTGTTGAGTTGTGTCCGACTCATAGTGACCCTTATAGGGTTTTCAATGGCAGATTGTTTTCGGGATTGCCTTGGGAGTGGGTTGCCACATACTTCTCCCGTTTTTTTGGTGCTGGGAATCAAACCCAAGACCTCAGAGACTGCAGAGCAGCACTCTACTAACTGAGCTAATTCCCAACCCCTCGAGTCACCAAATATTCCACCACAGTGACGATTTTTAATACACAATGTTATATCATAGTCACCTATCTTTACTCTCAACTTTGGTTAAGAAAAATCAGTGTCCTGATTCATGAACTTCCTCTGGTCATGTCCTGGCCACATATCTTCACTTATTCAATTAAGGGGTTCCAGCTTTCACCCAGTTGCTTCTCCTGGGATCCCAAGGGGCCTCAGGCCCCAAGCTGAGATATGTTGGCTTCAAGGGTAGCTAAGGTGGCCCTGTCTCCTCAGGGTGAGGAATTTAGGATGGGAACAGCTCAAGCCAGGGGCTCATTAGCTCAGCCTCCTTCTCTCCTCCCTTGCAATTCTGGGAGATGCTAGGGAGACTTAGCCTTCATCATCCTATGCTACAAAGTGGGGTATCTTTCTGTCAAGTTGTGTGACACAGGAGGGGAACCTGAGTCACACACGCAGTGACAAACAGCTCAGAGCAGAGGTGGTAGCCTCCCCAGAGCTCTGGTTGGACTGCTGGCTATAAACACAGGCATTACTAACTTCTCCTTCTGACAAAGTGAGCCTCTCCCTAGGCTGGGATATGACACCCACCCTCCGTGTTTCCTGGGAAATGCCTGGCCACACCTCACATTTCATGTGAGAACCCAGCAAGTTCAGTTTAGCTTGGACTTCCTCTCCTTGGTCGGGTAGGAGATGGGCAACAGCTTCTTTTTCCTTTGTGCTCCTGTGCTTTCAATCTTGGAAAATGATGTCTACAAGGAGACAGGAAATTCTTTGCTGGTGACTCAAAAGTCAAGGAGCAGAGAAGTCTGTGATGCAGCATGAAACATGGAGGGCCAATTCCATCATTTCTCTCAGGCTCCGCAGTCTTGGGGAGTCCCCTCTTACCTCTATCCATTTCTTTCTGAACAAAGAAAGGGGTGATGGGTCCCTATTTCTGCTCCCCTCCACAAACACCAGCTAGTGTCATGGCAAAGGGGATGTGCACTAACTAGGAGTGTGGGGGAGTGCCACATGCCGGATGGGGCAGGTGTGTGGCATCTGTGTTTCCAGATGTGGCAACCCTCCATCATGGCATCAGGAGGAAGAGACAGGAAATGCAGGGGGAAATGTCCAACATCAGGCCAGGACAAAAACCAGGGAAAGGAGCATCCACTTCTCTTCTCTTACTTGAGCTCCTCCATTCTTGTGCCTTTCCAGGTACAAAGTGTAAAGGAGAGACCAGCAAAGTGTGTTGAGAAGGACAGCGGCACCTCTGGAGCCTGTGTTCTGCCAGCAGGGATGCCTTGTACCCACAGATCTTCTCATTCCACACTCCCCACCGTGAACTAGAGGGGTAAAGAGTGCTGTATCCCAAGGCTGGTAAAAATGAAGGATCCTTGCCGCCTTTGACATGGGGGAGAAAGGGACATAAATGGCTGCTGGAGGCCAAAGGGAGAGAGCCAGGCCGGCAGACCACATCGAGAACTGGCCTTAGGAAGACTCAGCCAACCCAAGGTACCAACAGGGGTGAGGATGTGGGGACTAAAACCCTAGCCTGTCTCTTTCACAGCCACACACTCCTGCCCAGACTCCTTAATGTTCATCTTAACCAGGACTGGTGCCTCTGCAGTCTACAGAGGGTACATAGTCGCTCAGGGCTCAACAGGAGACCTGGGACGGGCACCCGTCAAAACATATGGGGATTGCCTGTTTGCCTTTCTGTCCTCCTTCTAGATAGTGAGTCCTCGAGGGAAAAGTCCACAGGCCTTGCACCGCAGACACTCAATAGGTATCGTATCTTTCATTAGCAGGCGAGAGCATGAACAGCCAGGACCAGGGGTACGAACAGGCAAAGGCCCATCTCATCTTTAATCAGGGACCTGGTTGTTTTAGGCTGTTATTGGTCTCTCAGATTCAGTCTTTAAAAAGTGAAGCACTTCTCCCAGCCTGCCCTCTGGCTCCTCCCAGGGTTCCCTGAGGCCCCAGACCTGTCCCAATCCAGAGTCACCATCCTCTGCCAATGGGCTGACCAGGGCAGCGATGCTCTGCATAGGCAGCCATGCGCCCCAGAGGCCCTGGAACTGATGTCTGGCCTCAGCGCCCTGTGGTGTGAGGTGGGGAGCTGAGGCCCTTGTGGGCCGGGGATGCTGCTTGGCAGTTCCTATAACAGCCGGCATCCAGCCTTCTCTAGGCCGTCGCTGTGGAGCCCAGCTGTCGGAGGCTGCAACCACCCCATAAGCCATGGCTGTTCTGGTCCCTATACATAGGGACCAGGCACCTCCTGCCTGGGAGGAGGTTCAGGCACCCCCTGCCTGGGAGTGGATGCAGAACCCGGAGACCTGCTAAGCCCCGGCCCAGTCAGTGGGCAAGACAGACACAGAGGCTCCCAGAAGTCCAACAGTGCTGGCTGTTCCATCTCTGCATCTGCCTGGGCACCGATGCCTGAGTGGCCAGCTCCACCCACAATGCTCTTCTCCAGGTGGCATGAAGGACGCATGCCCCCTTCTCCAGCCAGGCCCTGCCCCGCCCTCCCCACCCCACATGCCAACCACAGAAAACAATGATGCATCCTGCTCAGGTTGCCCGTGTCCACCTCTGAAGCTTCTTCAGCTGTTTTGCGCCTTTCCCTGGCGTTCTCATTTGGAGACATCCACTGACCCTGTGCACCACCGAGCCCATCTTACCTCTGTCCCCCTCCCCACCATCACCACAACCCACTGCATCCCCTGCCCCAGCCCTGCCTTCCCAAGGAGATGCTTCCTTTCCCTACCCTCAGCTCCTATGGCAAGTGGCAAGTCCAATTCCCCCACCATCCTAAACTCTTCGGGGTTAGGGAATCCATCTTCTTCATCTGATATCAGCTCAGCACTTAAGACAGTGTCTGGAACATAGTAGTCTACTAAATGGGTCTTGGTTTCTAGGACTCACAAAACCAGAGATGTGTATTTGGCTGTGACCAGACGTCACATAGCCACACATATCAATCAAGCCTTTGGTATAATCAGCGCTAAAAGCCCCAACAAGATCATATCTCAGCTCCTAAATAGTCACTCATTCATTCATTCATTTATTCATCTGAGAAGTATTTACTGAGCACCTACTATAGGCCACCGTGCTAAGCACTGAGAATACAGAGGGCAGATAGGCACGGTCCAGGCTCTCTGGAAGCCCTGAGATTAGGAGAGACAGAGCAGTAGGTAGGCCCATGGGAAAGCAGTAGGAACCGACAGAAGAGGTCTTGACACCCTGTGGGAGCAGAGAGTGCCCAGAGCATGTGGAGGCTAAGTTCAGTCTGGCCGACACCAGGGGGCCACCCCTGAGCCTACTTCAGAGCTCAGCTGTAAAGCTCAGGCTCTCCTGGGAAGCAGGGCTGTGCTGCAGTCAGCCACGGTGCCAGAGGCCCATTACTGATTCCAGGCACAGAGCTGGTGAGACCCAGGCCACTCATCCACACCCTCCATCATTCCCGCATCCCCCATGCTAACAGCCATCCCTGTCTGACCTTCCCCAATCCTCCGACAACCGAAGTGTCTGCCTGGCTAGCAACGATGCAAAGTTTTTTTGTTTTTTTCTCCTACAAACCCTGGCAGAGACCCAGGATACATGGGATGGGAGGGGAGCGGGGGACGGGTGCAGTTCCTGCTTATGCTAAGTGTGCTCTTCCATTCAGCCCCTATGCCGGGCAGCCAAGTGGCCTCTGAAGCGATGCCCAGCCAGGAGGGCTGCCTCTGCCCAACCCCCTTGAGATCCCCAGGCCAATCTGCTACAGATGGCACCAGCAGATGCCAGTCTCCAGGGAGATCCCTCCTCCCCAGCTAATGAGGGGAGCAGGTGAGGGAACCAGCAAGAGGGTTCAGGGATGGGGAGCAGAACAAACACCCCATTAAAATGAGGAAACCTAGGTTCTAGCCGCAACTCTGTCACAACTGAGCTATGTGACACTGGGCAAGTCGCTTTGCCCATCTGAGCCTAAGTGTCCTAAGCCTAAGTCTGAGCCGTGTCATCTGAATCTGCACTTCTAGCTCTTGGGAGTGGGCACATTGCTTTCAAAGAAAAGGGTCTGAGTCCTCCTTTTGACTAGACCATTAACCTGCTGTGTGATACCCAGTGAATCTCCTCGCCCTCCCGTGCTAATGTCAGCTATCTGTCAGACAGCCCACTGCGCCAAACATGGGATTCAAACTGAGCCGGCACAAGGCAAGGGCCATCGCTGAATGCAGGAAGAAGTCAGGCGAACCCTTGAAGCCCCTCTCTCCCCTTTCTCCCACTGCCTGTCCCAGAATCCCAGCCACCGGCAAGCAGCTTGTTCACGTGCTATGCTTTCTGTCCTGCTCTGAGCTGCTGCTCTTTGCCCACTTACCATCTCCCTCCACCCAGCCCGAGGCCTGGGCGCCATCATGGCTCAGATCTGCCAGCACTGTAAGCTCCAGGACCAGCTCTCAGGATTCTCAGCCTTTGGGGACCCGGGTCCTCCTCCCATGCCAACGTGGCCTTGCCTTTAGCGTGGTGGGGCCAGCTACACAGTCCTGCCATGCTGCAGAGGTGTGCTATGTCTGTCTGCCACCCCATAGACAGCGGGTGGGTGACAACCACACCTGCAAAAGGCAGCCACAAGGGCTATTGATCAAATAACCCCACTTCTCACTCCCAGAAGTACAGGGAGAAACACCCAATCCTGCAATGTTGGAAGCTGGCTGTGGCAGGCCAACCAGGCTCCTGGAAAACGCATGGGCTTGCATTTGTTGCAAGATGGTGAAGGGATTCACAGAGGCTGGCTAACATGACGGAGGATGAGGACCAGTTAGTAGCTACTTTTTTTTTTCTTGGGGGGCGGTGGGAGGGTACTGGGGGTTGAACCCAGGGCCTCGTGCTTACATGTTCTGCAAGTGCTGGACCATTGAGCTGCTCCCTCAGCCTATATTCTACTCTTTTGAGACAGGGTCTTGCTAAGTTATGCAGACCGCCTCTGGTCTCCAACTTGCAATCCTCCTACCTCCGCCTCCCCAGCCGCTGGGATTACAGGCGTGTGCCACCGCACCTGGCTAGTTGGTAGCTATTTGGGCAGAGAAGAGGTGATGGGGCCCGGAGGCTCCGAGATGATGCAAGCAGGAAATAAATCAAACCCTGGAGGGTCCCCAGACAGAGGCCTGCTAAGAAGTTGCAGCAGGATGAGCAGACAACGACAGCACACAGCCAGGCAGGGTCCTGTCCAAGTGCTGCAGGCAGCCATGCACTTTTAAGCTGGGCACCGCATCCTGATTATGGGGCCCTGGAGTCACTGCAGTGGCAGAAGCACAGGGGAGACACAGCTGTCCAGTCTGCACTGGGTTCCTCTAATGGGTGCCCTGGCCACAGTGGCCTCGCAGGCCAAAGGCAAGGCCCATGAAGATGGGTCAGCCTCTAGTGAAGACAGGGATCATCTCTTGATTATCTGCCTCCCCGAGAAAGCAGGCAGCTGGGCTGCGGGTTCAACCCATAACCACTGAGTATGGAAGGAGTGACGGAGGGAGTGGTGGGGCCTCCACGGCCAGCAGACAAATGATGAAGCCAGTGGTTGCCTCATTCCAAGTACACTGTTGTTTCCCCCACTGCCTCTGTCTTCACTCAAGTTCAGGACACAGACTTTATGTTTGGGGACCTTTTGCTCTGCCTTCTTCCCGGTTATGGAAGACTGGTTTCCAGGAGCGACCTAGCTGAATGGGATGTTCTCTTCTGACCCTGGAGCCTTACCACAGATAGTGATGTGGTCTGGGGGCTTCTGGGGTCACCCTGCTGAACCTGAGAAGGCTCAGGTCAAACACACCCCAGAAATATAAAGCTGGTGGCCTACATGGTCACATGGAGAGAAGGCCTTCAGTCTGCCCCTGGGAAGTCCTCACCACAGACAGCTAGAGCCAGGCTCCAGGCACTCAGACACTGAAGAGGCACTATGTCAGGTCCTTGAAGGAAATGGGGAGGTATAGGAGTCCTTTAGACGTCTATGGAAGTATCTGGAGCAATAGTAACCAATTCTTCTTATATGTTGTTGTTATTGTTGTGTGCTGTGGAATCAAGTCTGACTCAGAGCGACACTCATAGGATTTTCAATGGCTGACTGTTTCAGGATTGCCTTGGGAATGGGATGCCACATCCTTCTCCCATTTTGCAGTGCTAGGAATCAAACTCAGGGCCTCAGAGACTGTAGAACAGTGCTCTACCAACTGAGCTAAATCCCAGCCCAATTCTTACATAGCACTCACATATATTAGCTCTATTTTTCACAACAATGCAAGATAAGCACTACTTTTATCCACATTTTATAGATAAGAAAACTAGGACACAGGGAGGTTAAGTAACATGGCCCCCACACTCTATAGCTAAGAAAACTAAGACACAGGGAGGTTAAGTAACATGGCCAAACTTGAACAGCAGATTCGTGTAGAATCAGACTTGGACTGTTGGAGGCTCCTTCCAAAGGCAGCATGCTTAATCATTATGCAACATGGCCTCTCTGGGGTGAATCAGGATGCTGACTTCCTTAGGCTAGGACCCTAGCTGTGGAGGAGAGGTGAACTACTAGAAGGCCTGAAGCCTCTGAGGCTGGCTGTGCCCCACATCTGCCTGGGATTTGGGGAATCCAGCCCCAAGACCCAGCCCCAGGCACCTGCCACTCCGACAGCTGGCCCCGGGGTGGGGGCTGGGGACTTCATACTACCCACGTTCTCTGCAGGGAACCCCAGCCATCCGTTTTACGTTAACACTCCTCTCTGCAGCCCAGTCTTCTAGAAAATTTTACAAATGCTGGAAAATAAAAGCGCAGGGAGTGGCATGAATGGAGTGGGTTTTTAAGAAACAGCATTTAACATCAAGATCCTTCTGATGTGAGTAATTTGGATTCTGGTGCATTTCTGGATTGTTTGTTGAATTATGCATCAGTAGCTTCTGTTGCCGTAAAAAGCGCCACCATCACGCGGACTGATCTAAAACCTGCAGCAACGGAGACAGTTGGGCGCACAGTTTGGATACTAAGATTTGCCTTTGATGACAGCACAGCAGCAGAAAGCGAGGAAAGTGGAAGTGGGGAGAAGGTAGTAGGGAGAATCAGGGGGGCAGGTGTGAGCAGGTGCTGATTTATGCACCACATTCTCATGGAAGCCCACCCCAGGAGGGAGAAAAGACCCACAGACAAGGCTGGCAGCAGACACAGGCTTCCCGGAAGGCCAGCTCAGTCCACAGCACATGAAAGGAGAAGGAAGACAGAGTGGCCCAGAAAGTCATCCTGGTGGGTGAACCACACCCAGCCCTTCAAATGCCCACTGCCTACCACTCGAAATATGATGTTCTGAACCACATGGGTGCTCCCTATTTGGGGGCGGCCTTCTATCAGGTCAAGAGCCCATGCCATTATTAATTTTTTTCTTGTGCTTTCACATTTATTGCAGGCTGGTATCCTTATTTTAAAAACAACTAAGGACAATATGGGGGCTGGGATTTAGCTCAGTTAGTAGACTGCTGCACTGCAGTCTCTGAGGTCCCGAGTTCAATTCCCAGCACCGCAAAAATGGGAGAAGGACCTGGCAATCCATTCCCAAGGCAATCCCGAAACAGTCAGCCATTGAAAACCCTATGAGGGTCGCTATGAGTCAGATGCTGACTCAACGGCACCTAACAACAACAACAAGGACAGTATGGGCTGGGATTTAGCTCAGTTGGTAGAGTGCTGCTCTGCAGTCTCTGAGGTCCCAACTTCGATTCCCAGAACTGCAAAATGGGAGAAGGACATGGCAACCCACTCCCAAGGCAATCCCGAGACAGTTAGCCATTGAAAACCCTATGAGGGTCGCTATGAGTCTGACTCAACTCGATGGCACCTAACAACAACAACAAGGACAGTATGCCCATGTAATGGAGGGCGCAGAACTGGGGCATAATGTACGTCATGTTACACAGCTGCTCAGTGACTGGGGTGAAATTGGAATCCCAGTTCTTGACCCCCAACCACCTTCTCTTCTATCAGATCAGACTTTCCCTACCCTGCTATGGCGGATTCCGGCATCTCTGATGGCCCTTCAGATCCATTGTTCAGGCTGGTAAAGGCAAGTCCTATGCCTGGAACAGTAAAAAGCAAAGACACTAAAACCCCAAGCCAAACCACCTGCTCAAAGCCAAGCTCTGCTTCCACTAACGTGTGTCCCTAAACAGGTTATTTGGCCCACTGTGCTTCAGTTTCCTCATCTGCCAAATAAGCCTTATCATACTTCTTCACTTCATTGGATGAGATGATCCTCTTGAACTCTCAAGAGCAATACCATGTGGATGTTAAGCAGTCAGTAAACATCATCTACCTGCAGCCGTAGCCCTATGGCATCTGATCCCGTCAGATCTTGGAAGCTAAGCAGGGTGGGGCCTGGTTAGTACTTGGATGGGAGACTGCCTGGGAACACCAGGTGCTGTAGGCTTGGGAGAAGGACCCAGCAACCCACTCCCAAAAACCCAATCTGCCACTGAAAGCCCTATGAATAGCAGAGAAGCACTGACAATAGTGTTTCGTCTGTTGTATGTAGGGTCGCTATGAGTCCATGGCACCTAACAACAACAACAACAACAAACATCACCTGCTTTCATTATTGTTATTCTGGAAAACTGTTGTGATTTTAGAAGACTGGTCCCAAAGTTGGCCATGAAGACCCAGCTGAGTGTCTTGGCCTCCCGAAGAACCATGACCTCATTAGCACAAGTTCTAGTTGGGCTCCCACACAAGGAACCTCCACGCCCGTGTCGGCCATGCCAGGAGGCCCCAGGGAATGTGCTGGAATCAGCTCAGCGGAGCTGCCATCCATGCTGGTCTGGCGGGAGCCTCCTCCCTACGGTTGTCCTTTTCAGGAAGCCAGCAAGCCAAAACCACCTCCTGGGCTGGCCCACTTGAGGTGCCTAGGCTCCAGGGACTCAGGAAGGCCCCTTAGCCCAATTATAAATCAATCTAGCAGCTCTCTCAGATCCCATGGCCATAAATGGCTCTAAAAGCTCAGCCCCTTTCCGCCTCACAGGCTCAGGGCTCCAGGATTAATGAGCCTCAGCTGGCAGCAGGCTGGTGGGGACAGATGCCGACCTAATGAGCAGGGTGGTCTAACCGGTGCCCGTTGGACATGGGCAGGGCTGATGAGCAGGTGTTATTGCCACGATGCTCCTTTGCTGAGTGTCACTTTGAAAGGCAGGGCTTTTGTCACCAAGTGGCATCTTATTACCCCACGCTGGGGTGTCCACAGGAAATGCCCAAAACCATCCACAAAGGCCATGTCCCCTGAGCCCACAGCCTCCAGTCCTCACTGGGTTTGGGGCTGGGATTTTCTCAAGGTCTCTCAAGCTGTGAGGCTGGAGAAAGGACTCAGAATCCTGGGCCGTCCCTTCTTCACCCCACCACCTGTTGGGTGCTGCATCAAAGTTCAGAGGTCTCTGCCAAAATCTTCTCAGCCACACCAGTGGTGCAGTCACATTCTTCCATCCACAGGCCTCCAGTGTGCCTGGAGTTGACCCCTATCTCTGCAGATTGCAAAGGATTCAAGTGGACACAAGTGTCCAACATCATCCTGGTCACAAAAGGACACCATCCAGCCCCTGTTAAATCTGTATGTTGGTCAAGGGCATGGGCCCTAGAGAAAGTGAAGATAAGCATAAAATATAACAACACCAAAAATAAGAATGAGCATTTGTTGCATGTTTACTTTGCTCCAGGCCCTGTTTGAAGCTCTTATATGTGCTGTTATTTAGTATATACAAATGGAAGACAAGGAATAAGAAAGGGTCATGTTATAGTTAAGCAGTGGATGCAGGTGAAGCAGAAAAGGGAAAGAGCTCTTTGACTGGAGAGATCATGAAAGCCTTCATGGGGGAGGCAGGACTGCCTTGGTCCTAGGACAGTGTGGGAGGAATGTTCCAGAAGGAGCAGGCACACCCAGGCTAGGGTTAGAGTGAGTCTGCTGAAGGATGCATACCTCCCTGGTTTGGGAGGTGGCTCAGAGTTGGGCAAGGAAGGAGGTTGATCATTTTGATGTATTTCAACTCACAAATGCCCAGAAGACATGGGTACAAAATAATCAGATTGTAAAGGTCATATTCCTTATTCTTCATGTCCTACGGAAGTATTCTAGACCTTGGTGGTGTTAGTACACCCTAGACCTGGGTGTTAGTACACTTTGAAGGGCAGAGGTTTAGGGCCATGGTGAATTCACTTTGGCAGGGGATAGGGGTGTCCAGCATACAAAAATTTTGTTAGGATAAAATTTCAAAATTGGGGTTTTATCACTGATTAAAGTAGTCTCTTAGCATGAGTCATACCACCGTGGCGTCCGATCCTGTCAGATCTCAGAAGTGAAGCAGGGCTGGGCCTGATTAGTACTTGGATGGGAGACCACCTGGGAACACCAGGTGCTGTAGGCTTGAGAGAAGGAGCCAGAAACCCACTCCCAAAAAACAATCAGCCATTGAAAACCCTATCAATAGCAGAGAAGCACTGACAATAGTGTTTTACCTGTTGTACTGAGGATCACTATGAGTCGGACACTGACTCTAGAGCACCTAACAACAGTACTAGGGGTTGAACCCAGGGCCTGGCACTTGCATGCTTTGCAAGTGCTGTACCACTGAGCTGCACCCTCAGCGCATTTTTTTTACTTTTTGAGACAGGGTCTCGCTAAATTATGCAGACTGCCTCTGGTCTCAAACTTGTGATCCTCTTGCCTCCGCCTCCAAAGTCCCTGGGATTACCAGGGACTGCCACCACGCTGGGCTCTAAAGTAATCTCTTAACTATGGTTTTATTGCTACTTTTCCATTTCTGGCTGGAATGTGATTTTTTTTTCCAGCAAAATTTACACTCAGTGATCTTCAGTGCACACTTTGATGAGTTTTTGACAAATGTATTTACCTGTGTAACTAACATCCTATCAAGGTCTAGAATACTTCCATAGGACATGAAGAATAAAGAATGTGACCTTTAAAATCTGATTGTTTTGTACCCATGTCTTCTGGGCATTTGTGAATTGAAATACATCAAAATGATCAACCTCCTTCCTTGCCCAACTCTGAGCCACCTCCCAAACCAGGGAAGATATCAGAGAAAATCAAGCCTTGCCTAGAGAGACAAATGTCTAGTCAGTTTTTATGTCTCTCATCTTTGGGTCCCCAGAACAAACTCTGTACCAGGCACAGAACGGATGTTCCAAATATGTCCCTTAAATAAAGGAAAGAATTAATATCATCAGCTTACAGTCTCCAGGGAATAAAGAACTCCACTTTTTCTCGGCTCCCATGGGACACTGACAATCATGAGGCCTTCCTGTCCCCTCTCTTCAGATTAGGGAGCAGTGCCCAGTAGGATGCAGAAGAGGATTCTTCTGTTTGGTCACCCCAAACTATTGCATTTCCTACAGCCAGTTCATCTCAGACCTCAGACTCCAGGGGTTTAGGAGCAAGCTGATAGCCCAAGTCCCCTAAGCTGTTCAGTAGAAAAAACCCATGACAAAATGTGCCCTAGCCTCAGGCCCCCTCATTCTTCCTTTCTAGACTCCATGTTAATGGGCCTGGCCACTCCTTGGTGGCTTTCAAGCAACCAGCCTTAGCCACCTTCCTTGCTTGGAAGGGACCATCCATAGGCACCCAGCAATTCCCCGACTTCCCAGCCTCCCCAGCACCCAGATGTGACACAGCCAGCCACGTGCCAACCTTTTCATCCTTCCCCTTGGTCCCTCAATACGTTCCCAAAGAATGCTCCCTTTGCCCTGGTTGCTGGGGCCCGTAGCTTTGCAGTCGCATCAGCCAGCATCCCAATCAGATTATTTCTCACTTGCAGGATTGCACAAAGAGAGAGAGAGAAAAAAAATAATAATGCTGAACATTCTGTTCATGGGAGAAAAAATAGCAGCAGAAAACTGTCACATTGTTTGGTCTATTTTCAATTTCATTTGCGAGCCCAGCAAATAGCTGTCTGTGCAAACAGGCCAGAGGAAGACTCCAACAACCTGACATGCGCCATCACAACTCAGAGTGCAGAGGCCTGCAGTAAAGGAGAGAATGCCACCTGGCTTGAGGTAATATCACCGTACCGTAGTTATGCAAAATGTTACCATGTGGAGAACTGGAGTGAAGGGCACAAGGGACCTCTTTATACAATTTTTTGCAGTTAGATGTAAATCCACAATTAAAAATAGACTTCTAAAAGGGCTGCCCAGGTCTGAGTTAACAGGCCTAGGGTAAAGCCTCAGCATTACAGCTTGCAAAGCTCCGCAGTAACCTAATAGGCAGTCAGGGCTGAGAATCTCTGCTCATGGTGGCTGAGAAGGTCAGACAAGCCTGTGAAACCTATCAGCATGTGCTCAGGAGCAAAGGCTTAACTGACGCCTGTTGAATAAGTTGAGGGACTTCTGAAGAGAGATATACAGGTGGAGAGGAGGTCAGAGAAGTGATGAGGTGCAGTCGGAGGGGGGACGTTTCATGGTGGGGGTGGGATATAATGAGGGCTGAGCAGCCAGGAGGGTGCACAGAGGAGGGGGAAAGGGCACTGTAGGCCAATATAGAAGGCCTGGAGGTGACATGGCCATCCTGGGGAGAAGGGAAGGACCAAATTTGGAGATAGTTGAAGAGTGAGCGTGGATAAAACTTTTAATCATAACGTGCTCTATTCCTGTGCCTGGATGGGTGGATCACTCGACACCTGCACCAGCTTTAAGTCTGCCAACTGCCAGGAGTAATTGCCAGCAAAGAGCCAGTTCTCCAGGGAGACACCTGGCATCTCTCAGGTAACCAAATAGTGGAGACCTGCAGTGGCTTCAGAACAGAGCGTGGGTGGGGACAGAAGTAAGCAGTCGTCATCCAGGCTCCTATCCGCTTCCTATCTGCCCATGAGCTCTCTTAGATATTCCCAGCTAGGCCGGACGTAGTGGCGCATGCCTGTAATCCCAGCAGCTTGGGAGGCAGAGGCAGGAGGATCACAAGTTCAAGACCAGAGGTAGTCTGTGTAACTTAGCGACACCCTGTCTCAAAAAGTAAAAAAATGGGCTGAGGGTGCAGCTCAGTGGTCCAGCACTTGCAGAGCATGCAAGCACGAGGCCCTGGGTTCAAAAAAAAAAAAAAAAAAAAAAGATATTCCCAGCCAGGAGTCCAGCCACACACCAGAAAAGCCCAGAAAGGACCTGGGACAGGTGAACCACAAAAGCTCAGTGCCTACGTACCAAAGCCAATGCACTTGACGCACAGCGTCTCTTGAGTCATCGCTTGATGGCCTGTCATTCTTATTTTATATACAAGTCTAATAAACTTGAGCTTCTGTTTCCAAGCCCACAGCCAATTAAAAGTAACAAATTAAAAGAGAGCAGGAAAGCCACATCGGATAGGATCATTGGTGATGATGAACAGTGACAGGTGATAGACATTTCAACAGTAAGGAGGCCAGGGAGGCAGATATATAAAAAAGTTACCTGGGGTGTTCACCTGACATAAAGAGGATGCCCTAGCAAGCCCGAAGGGCTCTGCTATAAAAGTGCAGAAAGATTTTTAAGACACCTAAGTCCAAGTTCTGAAAGAACCGGGGACTCCCCTTGCTTTTGCTTTGTACTTGGGATCAATTTGTGCAGCGTATCTTCAGTGGCAAGTGGCTGTATCCTGCCGCAGGATGGCAGGTGGTGGGTGCAGCAAGCTAATCATGCTCCTTGCAGCGACACCTCTGCCAAAACACAGTGCCCCTCTCCACACCTGCTCTGTCCCCTCCTAGCACCTGTCACCAACATGCCAGGCCATGCAGAGCAACGGGCAGGCTGCTGTAGGACTGCTCAGCCTATTGCCTCCATAAGTCACCTCAGAAGCCCCTCCCACACCATCCAGGCAGCACCAGCACTTTGCATAGTGCAGCTCT
Organism: Pedetes capensis; assembly: GCA_007922755.1. NCBI lineage: Eukaryota > Metazoa > Chordata > Mammalia > Rodentia > Pedetidae > Pedetes > Pedetes capensis. Next base: position 35,452 of record VMDO01004501.1, on the reverse strand, counting down.
GCTTGTGAACACCAGCTCCATTTGGCCAGAACCTCTGCCTGTCCTCGACCCAGTTGCCTCAGTTTTGCACTGAACTCTCCCACCCATTGACCCACCATCCGGGAGCTGGTATCTGAGAGCTCATTAGCAAAACTCAAAGCACTTTGCTGACCTAATGCTACCGTGCAAATGTCTGATAACTGGAACTCTCCTCTCCTGGGCCAGACGCAGAATGTCTTTCCACCAGCTGCATTGCCTCGGCTATGAGATGGTTCAAAATCACAGAGTGTAGCCTTGCCCCCAGGCACTGTCCAGCGAGCTGGCCAACTCCTCTGTGCCAGTATCCCAGGAAGCAGTGTGGTGAGGGGACACCAGAGAAGGCTGATCTCCCCTGCTACACAAGACCAATTCCATACCACAGACTCAGAGCCCTGACATGAGTGACACACAGCCCCTGCGGGGGACAGGGAGAGGGACAGAGGCTGCAAACACAAGCACCCTGAAACCTGCCCATGCACTGTCTTCCTTTAGGAGTCCAGCACCCAATCATGTCCACTTCTGGGGGTGCCAATGTCCTATTTTCATCCAAATATGAAGAAGGCAAGGTCAGACAGGGAAGAATTTTTTTAAAATCCTCTATATACAGGGAGTAGTCAGAAGCTGTAGCTTAAAAGCAGGTGAGAAGACAGGAGGGTGGGGATAAGGGGGGCTCTGATTGCCGCTAAAGATTGTGGGGCATCCGGGAGACACCTGAAAGTCTTCCGTAGCTCCTCGGACATGAGACATAAATCATCTCTTGCTCACTTCATACTAATCTCGTTTTCTTGCTGTGTCAGCTGAATTCCCGAATTGGCCTGGGTTTAAATGGGAACTTTTGTCCCCTCTCAGCTTTTTCTCCTCTTTCCCTCCCACCTCCTCCCACCCCCATGGAAAGCAATGACAGGAGACCTGCCTGCAAATTCCAAAATGCAGACTTGTGGCTCCACTTCAGACGGAAGGAGCAGTAGGCAGAGAGAGAGGCAGAGGGTATTTAAAGGCCCCCAGGGGGAACAGGACAGAGTAACCAGGAGGGAGAAAGTGCCCACCTGGACCCACCCACTGACATGCAGTGTCCAGTCTCCTTCCAGAAAAGTACCCAGCTGTTCTCAGGGCAGCCAGGAGAGTGACCAGAAGCATAGTGGTGAGGGGCAAGAGGTTCATCAGGATGAGGGCTCTGCAGGGGACCTTGTCATTTCTGAAGAACAGAACAGGGACATGCTCAGGATCTGTGGACAGCGTGGGGAGGAGCATTTCCTCCACTTCTGTTGTTTCCAGGGGTCCCCAGGCACCTCCATGGTGCAATAAGGGTCGGATGTCCTCAAGGAGTTAACCTGGAGGCCCTGAACCACAGCCTTGGGAGCCGAAATGAGCTGTGCACCATGCTGCTGTCCCGGGCAGGTCCTGCCTGGTGCTGCTCCATGAACCACTCCAAAAAGCTTGCCCAAGACTTCTCTCCCTGCTGGGCGCAGTGGTGCACGCCTGTAATCCCAGTAGCTTGGGAGGTGGAGGCAGGAGAATTGCAAGTTCGAGACCAGAGGCAGTCCGCGTAACTTAGCGAGATTCTGTCTCAAAAAAGTAAAAAAAGAAAAAAAAGAAAAAAGAAAAAAAAAAAAAAAAAAAGGGCTGGGAACACAGCTCAGTGGTTCAGCATCCAGCACTTGCAAAAGCATGCAGGTGCGAAGCCCTGGGTTCAACTCCCAGTACCGCCAAAAAAAAAAAAAAAAAAAAGACTTCTCTCCCTGGAGCTGCGAAAGACTCACCCCTGGCTTCCTCATCCAGTCCCACCCAGGGCCAACATGTTGCCCTTGGTCCCCGTGGGGTGGAGGACCAGACTAGGTACAGAGCACTGTGGGGGTCATTTGCTGCCAGGAAGGCAGAGGCAGGCAACATCCATGGATGGTGAGGTAGGATGGCCATATCGCCAAAGGGGCTCGCTGGGCACGACAGCCGCTCTCACGCTGGTCCCAGAGATAAACCTGGCCACACAGAGGCCACCCACTAGAGGGCAGTGATTGACACTGGGGCTCCATGTCAGACTGCTTGGCTGGCACTGGTATGCCGATGGATGATGTAACTTTCCAACTCCTGGTTGTGTCCCCTGATGAAAGGGTGATAGTAATGGCACCAGCTCACTGGGTACCGAGATTAGTTGAGATAACTCACAAGAAGTGGCCTGGTGCAGGCTATGAATGCTATCTTGATGACTGTTACCGTTATTGCTATTATTATTATTATTATTATTGCTCCCAGGAGACCAAAAGGCATGGAGAGGTGGAAGCATGGAGCTGCAGGCATGGATGCTAGTGGTCTTCCTCTCTTTGCTTATCAGGACACCTGATTCCCATATTCTGCTTCTAAGGGAACATCAGATGGGCTGAGATTTAGCTCAGTTGGTAGAGCGCTGCGCTGCAGTCTCTGAGGTTCCCAGTTCAATTCCTAGCACCACAAAAGTGTGAGAAGAACCTGGCAATCCACTCCCAAGGCAATCCTGAAACAGTCAGCCATTGAAAACCCTATGAGGGTCGCTATGAGTCGGACTTGACTCAATGGCACCTAACAACAACAACAAGGGAACATCAGAGCATCACTTAAAAAGAAGAGGGGCGGAGGAAGGGTATACGTGTACATGGGTGGATGTGGGTTTTACACAGCTACAGCTCTAGCTGCTATTTATTAGAGTTTGGATCTTTTTTTTTTATTAGACATTTTTAATGTACATCATAATGTGATTCATTTTGACATGCTTTTCATTGTGACAATTTTCATATATGCATTTTGATAAACATTATTCATACAGGTTACCTCTTACCCTCCCCTATGCTTCACCCCCTTCCCCCCTTCCCATCTAAGTTTCCTCTTCAAACCAGGATGAGGGCAGCATGCAATGGGGATGAAACCTAGGTTTTAAACCAGCTACAGCAAACTATATGCTCTTAGCTTCTGGGGCTCGGGGTCTTTGTGAACTGAGTGAAGGCCGAGGCTTTTTCTACAGCTGCTGGTTATGAAACTCTGGGACCCAGGATCATGCCTGCTCCACTGGACTCAGCAGTTGCTCAGCCATTCGTTCACTCCCCTTGCCCTCAGCTGTCACCCTTTTTTTTTTTTTTTTTTTTTTTTTTTTGATTCAACTTGCTTGGTCTTCAAAAACTGAAGACAAAAGGAAATGGACACTCCCAGTTAATGGCCAGCTTTGGAACTATTGGCAACAGCTATTTGACGCCCGCGGGGAGGAAGTGTTGGCTTAGCTGATCTCCTGGGTCAGGACCCTGGATCACATGCTGCATGGATGATCCACAGCCCCCAAAGTCAGTCACCAGCAAAACCCAGGTTGTCCTTTCGATTTCCACCACACATCCCTGCGTGGCACAAAGCACACGCTGTGAGGGGTGTGCAGAGCTTCCAGATTCACACCTCACATCCCTAACCTTGAAAGCAGCTTTAGAAACTGTTCTAATTGAGACTGTCCCGGGGTAAAACAAAGCATTCCAGGAAAACAAGCCTTCCTCCCGCTACCTGCTGCGCAGGATGATATTCTGTTCCTTATTCTAGTCCATTTTTTTTTAAAGCTCACTAAATTGGCTTAATAGCACACTAAGAGGTTGTGACCTACAGTTTGGAAAGCGCTGTTGGAGAGGCAGGGAAGGGACAATGACTCAACGTAGCCAGAAAGCTGGCAGAGATCCCATTTTGCAGAGGGACAGACTGCCTGACAACCACAGACACTGAAGAGCCCCAGGGCTGAATAGCAGAGTTCAAAGGACTTCCCAGCCAATTCGAAGAGAACATTTCTGTGCCCGCCAGAGAGTAATTCTGAGCACAGACTCAAGTTAGAGCTTTTGATAGGGGCAGCGCAGCACTCTTGCCACACAATAGCGCGAGTGCATTCTTTGAGGCGCATGAGTTAAGTCTGTATTAGATAAGTCACTCAGGTGATAGCTCCAAGGATGGCTTGGAAACTGTGCTCAGTTACTAGCTACTCCGACAGAGGCTTGTTTCTCATTTCTGAGATTTTGAGGACAGCAGTAAGCCAAGCGCTTTCTAATTCACTTCTTGCTCCCTTTGAACTCTTCTTGCTGCATTTGGATGCTGCAAAGAACCAGGAGCTTCCTGGCCACAAGAGCTAGAGGAAAATGGTGCCCCTCTAGCCTCTCAGATCCAGAGAGGCCGCTCCCTTCACACCAGAGTGTCACTTCTTTAGGCATGCATGATTGTATCATACTGCACACTCACAAAACTAAAAGTCAATAAGAAATAAATAAGAGTCCCAGCGTTCACCTAATCCAGCTGCCCATTTCACAGCTAGAAGAACATGATCAGCGATGAAGGTGACTCCCCCAGAGTGGCACCCATGACTAGGACGAGGCTGGGATTCAGGCTGTCTGTCTCTCAGGCCCACGTCCCACCTGCTTTGTTCATGAACAAGGGAAGAAGAGTCACATCTCTCATACTCCCAAGTAGGCAAGGCTGAGTGGCCCCAAAAGAACCAAGATGGAGTAACAACTTTGAGGAGAAAGTCCTACCCTCTAGGCCTTACTTCCTCCTTTTTGTGTTTTGTTTGTTTGTTTGTTTTTATTGCTGTTGATTTGGTGCTGGGGGTGGAACAAAGGGCCTTACACATGCGAGGCAAGCACTCTACCACTGAGCTACATCCCCAGCCCCATTTCTCCCCTTTCAGAAGATAAAAAAAGCCAGCCCAAATGGGCTCTCCACTTTCAAAGCACTATGCATCCCCGATGTCCCCTCCAGGCACCATGTTGTGGGGCAAGTGGACTGTGGGAAGGCCAACAATCGCCACCTTGGAGTCTGCATGTAGAAAGACAGATACTGCCACTCTCCTTTGTTCTGATGGTCTGTGCCTGCCAGACCTCCTTGTTATGAGAAACTCAGGTCTTAGCTAGACCTCTTATCAAACCCAACTGAAGTGACTGACTGTTGCTGGGACACCCCGGTCCCCAGAATAGCTAAGCGAACCACCATGGTGATTTCATGGGGTGCACCACACCCATGTTCTAGAAGAGATACGTGTTTGAGTGTATTGGTCCCGCACTCTGGACTTCCTGTAGGAATGGAGATGCTTCATGCGTACGGGCATGCGCGCGCACACACGCATGTACGCACACGTGGAGATTCAAGCACCTGGACTATTCAGCTCTTGTATCCCAGCAAGCTGTCCAGAGACCCGCTTATCTTGGTTTGTTTTTATTCCTCAGGCTCTGTCAATAAATCCCTCCTAATCTTGGGTGCAGACTTCAGTCTGAGGGGGCTAGACCTAGTCAGATGGGCTAAATGGGCCAATTCTTTGCTTTCTAGCATGGGTCCAGGTCTTAATGAATTTCGGGGAATGTTAAATGAAACTTCACATCACAGTCTCTCTGCTGCATCACAGCCACACTTGAACTTGGAACACTCAGATTTGATACATCCAAAATGCAGCCTGTCTACCACATTAGCAAAGACTTAATAAAATTTCATAGCTTTTTAAGTGGGAACATAAATTGGAACAATATTTTTGGAAAACAATTTAGTAATAGATAGCCGATCTTTAACATGTTCTTACTCTCTGACCTAAAAATACCACTTCTGGGACCTGAGCCAAAGGAAATAATCTGCAATGCAGGAATCTAAAAAACACAAACCTTTATGCACAATAATTTCCATATTAGCATTATTTATAACTTGGAAATGAGATATAAAAAATATAAAATGGTAGGGGAATAGGTAAGCAAATTGTGAATATTAAGCAGATGTTTAAAATTATGTTTATAAAGGGTTTATAACAAGTTGGGAAATGGGCTGAGTTAAAGGTTCACTGGATAGGCAGGAGAAAATCACATATACAGCATAATCTTATCTATGGGAAATAATTAACAAAAAATTGAAAGGAAATATGAACAATGGTCATGAGGTGGTGGTAATCAAGGTATGTGTTTTCTTCTTTCTTATACATTTCTGTATTTTTCCAAATAGACATGTACAACGTCACTTATTTTTCAACCTTGAACATAGAAGCACATTATTTAGGTGAAGACCCAGTCCCATCTCTGCCACCAGCTCTGCGGGTGACCTCAGGGTAGTTGGGTGACCTTTCTGCCTGCCTCCCTCCCCCACACACTGCCCGTCCTCCACCGAGTGTCATCATCTCCCTAATGAGTGTTGGGTCACATGACTTTGAAAACCATTCTGCTCTGACATTCTGCATCTCAAAATATCATCTCTCTGTGTTTGAGAATGGGATCTCAAAAGGGGTCCAAGAGGCGTAACCATCTTACGAGTAAAACACTATAATCATCCTAACGAGCGATGGACGCGATGGTCCTCTGGAAGATGCAGCTGCTTCTTTACAGTCGGCAGAGAAACATGCTGACATGGTGTCCTTGGGTTTGGACATCTGGAGCCAAACATCCAAATTAAGAGAGGCTCTGGCAGCTGTGCTATGAAGTAGGGGCTCATCTCTGTGCTTCCATCCAGGGAGCACATCTTCCAGGGTGCTGGGCTAGGGGACTTTGTGGCTCATGCTGGGACAGCAAGACACATCCCAACTCCTAAAACCTCCCCTGGTAGCTCCAGCTCCCAGATATCTCCCTATCCCCTTGGCCAAACTCCACCGAATTTGTGTGTGTGTGTGTGTGTGTGTGTGTGTGTGTGTGTGTGTGTGTGCATGTGTGTATGTGTATATGTGTGTGTGCATATGTATATGTGTATGTGTGCATGTGTGTATGTGTGCATATGTGTATGTGTGTATGTGTGCATGCGTGTATGTGTGTGTGTGTGCGCATGCGTGCGTTGAGCATGGGTCATCTCCTTATGAGTTGTCTGATTGTCTCATGTTTCTGTGTCCGATTTCCTCAGTGGTACTAATTGTTACTCCTTGAAGTCTATCCCTTGCATGATAATCCAATTGCAGTTGAGTGGATCACAGGGGAGAGAAAATGAGGAGAATCCATATACATTGAACTGGCTTCCTACCCAAATGAGAGCTTGAATGGGTCTTTTCTCTTTCATGGTGGAATTCCACAATTTGATAATTATATACCATGTGCTCCCCTCTAGACCTTCGCCATCTTTCCCACAGTGTGGAGAAAATATAACTTGTTCATAGATATGATACTTTCACACTGGCTAGTAAATGGTCACTGCCTTTGGACATTTCCTTTATAACCCCAAGAGCCCTGTCTCATCTCCCAGGACTTCCCCAATGACAATGACCTCCCTGAGATGTGTCGCCAAGAGAGTTCACGTGTGGCCCAGCATGTGGCCTCCCAGGTCTTGACCCAACATCAGGCTTTATGCCCTCAGTGGTCAAGTGTTTTGACTCTTACCTAGGCCTGCGACCCCTTCCTGAATTGAGCCCACTGGTTTCAGAGAACCTGCTTGTAAATCCTGGATTGGAGAGTTGTATGAGATAACCAGGATCATTCAAATGCAGTAATGATCACCAAGCTGCCCCTGCTAGTTGGAGGGGTCAAAGCTGAGGACAGCAGCAGTGATGGCCAAACAGGTGGGAAAGAGGGGCCGTGCCCTGCCCCACTCCCCAGTGGTATTTGCAATATTCACATTTCCTCTTTATAGTCTAGGCTGGAAGTTCTTCTCATCTTGTACCAGAAGACCCCGTGGGCAGCATGGCCCCTCCTTCTGAGCTCTCCAAGCAGCTATGAGCAATGATCCCATTTTATCTGCAGAAGGTAGGGGGAAGCAGAGATGCTTTACCTGACTTTGTCCAAGGCAAGAAAGAAGCATGTTGTTGTTGTTGTTGTTGTTGTTGTTGTTGTTGTTGTTGTTAGGTGCCATCGAGTCGAGTCCACTCATAGCCACCCCATGTACAGCAGATCGAAACACTTCTTGATTCTGTGCCAGGCACACGATCTTATTTATGTTTAAACCCATTGTTGCAGACACTGTGTCAATCCATCTGGAGGAGGGTTTTCCTCTTTTGCGTTGACCTGCCACTCTCCCAAACATGATGTCCTTCTCCAGGGATTGATCTCTCCTGACTACATGTCTGAAATATGTAAGACTCAGTCTGGCCATTCTTGCTTCCAAGGAGCACTCTGGTTACACTTCTTCTGAAGCATAGAGAGGCCCAAACCACTGGTCTCAGGTCACCATGTCTGTCACATGCAAGCTGGGAAGATCTCCACCCTCGCCATTACCCCCTCCAGAGAGATAATCATTAGGATTGCCACCTCCATCCCAGCGGGCAGTGAAGAGCTTTGAAAAGATAGCATTTTCCTCTCTGTAAGAGGGAGACAAGTGTATAAGATGGAGACCCGAGGGGCTGGGTCCATGAAGAAAGGAGGATTATAAAGTAGTGATTTTTAATAATACAATCTTTGTGGGCTGCCTTTCTAAAACACTTCACCAAAACTAGGCATTCACCTCTCCTCTTCCTGGTCCTGTTTGGGAAGGCCATCATCACTATGACTTTATCAACCTCCATCAGGCAGTGTCAAAGACACCAGGGGCCAGTGTGGACTCCAGACCCTTCCCTTTCTAATTGTCCATCCATCCATCCTTCTGTACATCTTCCCACTGTGGGCCAGTATCCCTGCTAGGAAGGGACTCCACTGGGATCCAGAACCTCGGGTGTGAGCCCCAGGGGTAACAGCCCAGGAGGCCAGTGCTAGTTTTCAGCAGCATCTTTTAGCAAAGTGCTAATACCTTGGCCAGCATCCAATTATGTATGCCCTGATGTGATCTGGCTGTCATGGGATAAAGAAATGTGGGGGTTTAATGCAAGGAAATGTTTAGAAACAGAGATAACATGAAAGGAACGTACTTGCACTCATATGTTTTCACTTTAATGTAGTCAGAGCTGGCAGAGGAAGGAGGACATTTAACTTCTAATTAATGAGTCATTCCATTTGTCTAAACAATGCTCCCGTCTCTTTCCCTGGCTGAAGATAAAGGCTCAAGTTCTTCTGGAACTGAGCAATGCTCCACACAGGTTGCATTCCCCCAATCCCTGATTGGGCAAGTCCCACCAATTGGATTGGGTTCTGGCACCTCGCCCCCTGTTTGGGCCTCAGCCCTGAAATCCCTCATCGACAGCTAGTTCTGGTGTGTAATTGACAAGACCATAACCAAGGAAGGCCATTTTGTGGGCTTGGCTCTCAACCTTGTATGTATCTTCAATGGAAATTGCTTTCAACCTGCTGACTCCATGGAGCCAGGAAGTAAGAGTGGGCTATTATCAGGATTGTTCCAACTATGATTGTTTTTACAACCTGCGTCTTTTCTGATTTCAAGTTCTGTTGCCATCTGACTGGGACCCATGGAGTCCAAAGGCCCAGCTCACATTTACCTCATCTCCATCACCGTAGTTATAGGAACAGAAGACACTAAAAAATGCTATGTGAGAAGAGGAGACCCAGAAATTCTGGCAGCCAGGCTGGGCTGGGCAAGTCCTTGTCCAGCATCCGTGGTTCAGATTACTCCTCTGCACCTTCACTTTGCACTTCCCCACCACGGTCTTTCTAGGGATTTCGTTCCTACATCCTAGCATTCCTACTAGACCTAGTGATCTTAGGCTTGGAGAATGAGGGTCCCACGTTCTACTCCCTGATTACATGATCACATCCCTGAATGCCTTGACCACCCCTGACATTTCCAAAAGTGGTCTAGCCCTGCCTCCCTATTGAAACTCAACCCAGGTCCCTCTGCTCTTGCTCCGCAAAGGCCTATCCATAGGAGCCTTTCCGGGCCAGAAGCTTAAGCTCTTTCTGCCTCCCACCCCCCCACGCAGACCACTTCCTGTGGCTTGGGATGCTTTTACTCCATCTTGGCTTCTTGTCATCGGTGAGGTGTCAGAAAGAATATTACTACCTTCTGTTCTCAGTTGTTGTTGTTCTTAGGTGCTGTTGAGTCAGTCCGACTCATAGCGACCCTATGTACAACAGAATGAAACACTACCCAACACTGTGCTATGCATACAATCTTTCTATGTTTGAGCCTGTTGCAGCCATTATATTTCTTCTTGTTTTGAGTAGTGCTACATCAGCAAAAGGAGGTCTCAAGGGCTTTACACCATTCCTCTCATTATGATCAACTCTACTTTGAGGAGGCAACCCTTCCCTAGTTGTTTCTTGAATGCCTTCCATCCTGGGGGCTCATTTTCGAACACTATATTTGACAGGGCTTCTCTACTATTCTTAGTGGTTTTGATGACTAATTGTTTTGGGAGTGGGTGGTCGGGTCCTTCTCCTTAGTCAGTCTTAGTCTGGAAGCTTAGCTGAAACCTGTCCAGCATGGGTGACCCTGCTGATAATCTGAAATATGGTGGTATAGTGTTTAGCATCACAGCAACATGAAAGCCTCCACAACACAATAAGCTGACAGACACATGGGGGTGTGTGCTCTGTCGACACCCCCAAATGTGATTATCTTCTGATTCAATAGCATCTTTTTTCCCTTTGAAAGCCCAGATAACTATATATCATTATTGTATTCGTTTGTTTTTAGTCTGGTCTCTTCCTCTAGTTCTTGGCTCCATTTGTTGAATGAATTGGATAGATGGGTGAAAATTGCATGCCTACTATGTGCCAGGCCCTCCCTGAACTGATGAGATAACACTTCACAAGGCAGGCTCTGCCCTCACAGAGCTGATCACCTTGCAGATGGAGGGCCTGCAGGAAACTGGAATTCTAGGAGCCTTGGGCAAAGACAAAGTGAGCTGGAAAGAGGCAGAAGGAAAGAAACAGCATTTCATGAGCTGAAAACGAAATCCCGTATAAATATCACAGAGAATCTGTTAGTGCTCCTGGCACAGGGGGAAATTGCTTTTTAATATAATAAGATCTTCCTTGGAGGCGATTATAAGGTGGTGATAAGGATCAGGTGACATGTTGAGGTTTCACACAGATGGATTAATTTCTGTTTACATCTAGTTGCTGGCAGTGTGGGGGAGTTCTTGGTTTTCTGGGAGGAGGTGGGAGAGAGGACTTCCAGAGAAAGCTGCCCAGAGAGAATTCTTGGGGTTGTTGTCCTAGAGGGCACACAGCCTGCTGGGGATCACGGGGCCAGTGGAAGATGAAGCCAAGCCTGGGGCACTGCTAAGAGACCTCCAGGGTAGAAACACTGGCTGGGTTTTGGGCTCAGGTCCCCTTTCCTTCCTTCTCAAACCTTAGCATGCCATTAGGTAGGTAATCTATGGCAGCGTGGAGGAACTGCTGATGCCAGGGAGCAAATATCTGGGGTTTTTAGAGACAAAGTAACTTGATAAACAAAGGCATTTCAACACAGGTGGTATGGAGAGAAGGAAGGAGGAAAACGGAAAAAGAAGGCATGCTTCTCTCCCATTGTTCTATTTAAATGCCATCTCAAATGATATCTGTCACCAAGAGTTAATCCTGTTGTTAGTATTATTCTTCTGTGCTATGGTTTGATTCTGAAATTCTTGGGTCACCAATGGCAGATAAGAGGTGGGGCCTCTTAGAAGTGACTAGGTCATGAGGATTTCTCTCTCACGAACAGGACTAGGTGCCCTTATAAAAGCACTTGATAAGGGAGGAAGTCCTGACTTGCCCTTCTGTCTTCAGCCACGTGAGGTCACAGAATTCCCCCCACCTGGAGGAGGCAGCATCCAAAGTACCATCTTGGAAGCAGAGAGCAACCCTCCCTAGACACTGAACCTGCCAGTGTCTTGATGTTGGATTTCTCATCCCCTATCTCTGTGAGAAATAAATTTCTGTTCTTCATCAATTATCCAGTCTGTGGTATTTTATTATAACAGCACAAATACCCTGACATTTCCTGAATTTCGCATAGAGGTAAACTGAGGCATCTCAAGGACAATCAGAACCACAATGGAATAACATCTTGGTCCTTACTCATTGTACTGTGAGCCCAGGGCACATCAACAAACTCTCAGAGACCAAAGATGCCCTGAAGAGGGGTCTATCCCTCCCACCCAGAGAGAAAGAACCCTGCAGGGCCACTAGCTGTGTTTCCCATGACTTGGGGCTCCTAGAATGGGCACAAATGTCTCCCAGTATCTAGACTTGAGTATATAACCAAGATATCTTAACACTGGAGAAATGAGCCTGGGGAATGGTCTTTGGGGTTGCTTTTCACACCAGAAGGCAGATGTCTGTGGTTATGCCACAAATGGGCAGCCCCCTGCCCATTCTTCCATGTTCCAACCCAACAGATTCACCCTGAACACGAACTCAACAAATGGATAAACAGTGGAAAACACCCCTCGACAACTCCATGTTGTTGTTGTTAGGTGCAGTCCAGTCATGTCCGACTCAAAGCAACCCTCATAGGGTTTTCAATGGCTGATTGTGTTTTGGGATTGCCTTAGGAGTGGATTACCACATCCTTCCCCCATTTTTACGGTGCTAGGAATCGAACCTGAGACCTCAGACACTGCAGAGCAGCACTCTACCAACCGAGTTAATCCCGTCCCATGTCAACTCCATAGTGCCTTATAAATGGAGTAACTGTATAAATGGAGTGACCATGTGCCTCTAGTTACCCGAACACGCTTGGTTCCTGTGTGTGTTGTCCAAGCAAAATATGAGCAATGCCTCCCTTTGCTTTCAAAACTCTTCTAGTTTGGACAATAAATTCTAGGATCTTCCTACTTGTAAAGCATGTGGAACCGAAATGTCATGGAATCCGCACAGAGATGATGCCATCTTAAGGTATGTATACACACTAGCGTTACATACACCTCACTCCCATCTCCATATTGACCATCTGGTAAACAAAACTCTCACTATTCTGCACAATACACACAACCAGTGATCCGCACACATGCAAAAGGTCTGCACTCAGCTATCAGCCATGCTCTTGACACCTCTAACCACCACCCAAATATCCCAGTCATGGCAGACACAGCTTTCTCCCTGCTGTTGTTCGGGTCTAGATATGACTACACATATCTGATTTGGAGGAGCACAAGAATACCTACCTGCACATCTATCCAAGTGAAGTAAGCCTTCAGGGATTGGAAATGGAAAGGCCCTGCTTGCTATAACGGCTACAATCTTATAAGGACATGAGTCCAAGTTCATTAAAGAGCTCGCGGGTACAGATGAACCCTGTTGCCGTTGTGATTAATAATCATAATAGACAGTCAGCTGGAGGGCTTCCCAGCTGCGCCTCCCAGGGCCCTGTCCTGGGATCCCCTCTCCATCCACCAGTGAGTAATGGTTAGGTTTATTGGAAACTCTCTTTTCATTTTTTATGGCTTCAATTAAGCAATGGGGAGAATCCATCATGTAACCATTTTGCTGTACTGCTAAAGACTTCTGGAGGGGAAAATATTTATTAAACCCCAGACCATCAGAGGAGAGACTGCGGTAAACCTAACAGAAGGCTGGGGTAGCACAGAATTGACCAGAATGGTAGGAAGAGGAGAAGGAAATATCCACACAGAGGTTTCCTGCCTGGACAAGGGCCACAACCTTGTAAAGTATCAGCTCATTTCACAGATATTATGCCACCATAATATCCTCCTCACCTCACATCTCCTATCCCAAGGAAGCAATCCACCAGTTATAGAGGAAGGGGCTAACCAATCTCCCATCCCAAGTCACGTGGGCTCCCATAGCCCAAGCAGGTTCAAGGTGGCAAGAAGAACAAAGACACAGTGGGAAGTCCTCACCATAAGACAGAGGCAAAGGATGCGCTATGAAGTCCATAGAACCATGGCACCTGTGGGAAAAATTGCCCACATACCTCATGATACCACAATTATTGGATTGGTAAGAATGCCGAAGGCCTATTTTCAGATTGTAATTAAATTCTTCCCAACACCAATAACAACAAATCCTCTCCTTGATCAATTCATTAAAGTCCACAACCTCCTATCCTTGGCCCTAAGTTGGCCCTTCCCCTTTCCCTGACCTCTGCCAGGTATCCCTGTTGGTAAGTGGAGCTGGCTCTTATTCTCCCCTTTAAATTATTCATACCCCAATCTTGGCCACTGGCATTAATCTTTCATTTGCTATTTAGACATCTGATTCCTGAGGCAGGATTGAGAAATGTCGCTTGGGAGATCAAGTTGGCCAAAGGGGAGGTCTGAAGGGAGTCAGGGACCTGCAAAGCAACGAGGCCCTGCCTGGAATTAATGGGGTCATCACCCTGTTCCCCATTGCAGAGGAGAAAGAGCCACAGTGATAAGACACAGATGTGTCTGAAGGAATGAAATTGCAGGTTGTTTTGTAAGAAGTGTGTACATGTGTGTGTGTTTGAGGTCCAGGATGTAGCCTATCCCATACTGGGATAGATGCTGTTAGGAGACTTGTATCTGTCCTGGTGCAGGGCAAAGAGGTATCAGGAGAGCTGGGAGAGGGAATGACAATCAAATAACTTTCATGTGTGAATGCTGGGGACACAGTGGTACCTCCATATGCAGGAAGTATTACCGAATGTAAGACTTACCTTTATTAATAGAAGAAAGAAGAGGGAAGTCTTCCATCCCCACTCCTTCCCTAACATTTACAAACATGAAGCACGATGCTATGATAAATGCCCTACATTCATTATCTCAGTTTAATACCCATGACGATATTAGGTAGGACGATTGGTACTCCCATTTTACAGGTAAAGAAACTGAAGCTTGGGAAGAGTTAAGTGAATCGCCCAAAGTTCCCCAGCTAACAAGTGAGCAGGGAGGATTCGAGGAACTTTGACTGCACTTAATCAAATTCTCACCCAATGATCTAGGATGAAATAAACAGACAAATTCGATAATGACCAAAAAGTATTAGGCAAAGAACTAGGTTAGAGTTGTGCTGTTCAATAAGGTAGCTTCTAGCTGCCTGTGGCTGTGAAAAGTTAAAAATAAAATTAAATTAAATGCAACCGAAATGCCATTTTTCAGTCACACTAGCCAAGTTGCATGTGCTCAACCATCACACGTAGTAGTCACGACCAGAATGCCCACTGCAGATACACACGTTGCCATTCTCACTGATAGGTCTGTTGGACAGCGCCAGCTATAGGATAATGCTGGATGCTGGGCAATGGAAATGCTCCTCAGGAAAACCACCTGGAAAAATGACTGCATTACCTTGTGAGTTACTCAGATACTGAAAGGACAGGAAAGAGGATGACAAAGAAAGAGGCAAGAAGAGGGCAGCAGGGCACAGTACGCTGGTGTCATTAATAAGTGTGATTTCACTCAATGTGATAGAAGGAAGGGACCCGGACAATTAGCATGCCTGACCCCTTCTCATTACAAACAAGGCCAGTGACAACTGGGGAGGCCACTTGCCCAAGTCACGTGGTCAGCTAAGACCAGGGTTTCTCTCATCCCATCTGGCCTGTCACTCTGGGTCCTTCCCATTATCCTTGATCTCCCTTGAGATGTGTCCAGAAAATACAAGAGAACCCAGAAGTGACTTTCATCAGGACTTTCCACGATTCTGACTCCCAACAGGTGAGTTTTGCTTGGGAGAGACAATTGCCATTAGCTCTGTGGCCGCATCTTCCTTTGTTAGAATGGCACAAGGCTGCCCCGAAGCACAAAACTGGGCATTTGTAAAATGGCAGCAATGGAAAAGATTAAAGGCAAACTTAGCATTTGGGAAGCAGCCAAGTAAGACTCCTCTCTTCCCTACTGTCTTCCCTATGTATTGAGGCATATGGTGGCCAGTCAGTAAATACTTCTCAAATAAACCAATTGAAATTGAGTGAATGAGTAGACAGATGACTGATGAGTGACACCTATCAAAGAGTCTTTTAACCTTCATGGACTGGTGCCCCATTCTCCCACTTCAACACTGCTAATCACACATTCATAGGGCTTCTCCACTAGCCACTGCAAAGGGAAAATGATTTAGCATGTGGGACAAATCTAACTACGTCTGAGACCAGAGTATAAAGAGTGACTATATCCTGCTGGCGATAGCAGGACAAAGAAGGAGTTTAGTCTTTGCAAAGAAATCTGGTCAAATGTCTTTCTCCCTGCATTGGAAATCCACAGACACTCTTGTGGGTTAACTTTATTTCCCAAGCTACAGGGGCCTTGCTTTCTTTCTGGCCTCAAACGATGACACCTCCCTCATTGCATGAGGCCAATCCATCCTCTTGACATCTCACTTACCAAACAGGGCAAGCGAGGAGGCTCTGATAGCCAGAAGGAAATGGCAGAGGTTGCCTCTTGTTGGAAAACTCTTGGGCACCTTCCACCTGCCAGGACATTCTTTTCACCACTGCCTGTCCATTCAGGTTCACACATGCCCTTGGAGGATTAACTGGGGCTGCGCCTTTTGCTTCTCTCTAGATGCTTGTTCCACAGTGTTCCCTCAAACTATATGTCCATCCAGTTAAATGATGGAATTATTTTGAGATGAAATGGGAAATCTCAGGACACAGACATTGCCCAGTAAGTAAGGAATGAGGTAATGCTTTAGCGCACAAAGTCTCTGAGGGAAGAGGTTTTATTTCTTTATCTTTTAAATCTGAACTCCTAAAGTGCAGGAAAATGCATAGCATAGAATAAACAATCAATAAAATGGATGAATGAATAAGTGTAGGGGGAGGGAATGAGGGAAACTGTCTGCCCCTCTGGTTCACACATGGGCTGCCACTGTTTTCTTCTAGGCAGGCTGGCCTAATCCTGGTCCTGGTCTTTCTTGCTGGGTCCCATATTTACCTCCTCAGTTCTGTTCCTGCTGCCTTCTCTATGACCACTTGATTCTCACGTCTCTTCCTTGGCCAGTTTGATTTCTTTGGGCTAAATTCCCCTAATGCACTGTTCCTCATGGGTAAGACGCTCTGAGCTGATTTCACATTGGAGATTCTGGACCTTGAAGGTCTGTAGTGACCATCCACAGCCCAGCAGTGTTGTCAGGGGAAGTGTAGGGTCTATGTATGGGACATGGTTATATTAAAGCATTGTTCATGTGCCAGTCAACTTTGGTAGGTAATTTTCTGGTTGTCACTTTGAAGTTGTCACTGACTGTCTTGTGGATGACCCGTCCTCCTAGACTGGCTCAGCTCTGGAACTGGCACCAGATATCTTGCTGTTACTATGATTCTATTATTTTATTTATTTATTTATTTATTTATTTATTTATTTACTCACTTCCTTCCTTATTTATGACAGGGTCTTGGTATGTAGCCTAGGCTGGCCTTGAACTCATAATCCTCATTCTTCAACCTCCTGAGTGCTAAGATTATAGACATGTGCCACCATGGCACATTTATTTTTTTTCTAAAAGAAAGCCCACACCCCTTTTGTAGGTTCCAAAGTGGCCTGAACTTAGGAAAGATCCTCCTCCTTATCCCTCAAGGTCCACTGAGGCCCATAAGTTTCTCCATTCTCAGTGTCTCTACTGGTCCAGCAGACTCCAGCATCCTAGTCACCTCACATTCTTGGAGTCTGTCCCCATCAACTTCTCCTGCTTTCCAGGTTGGTGCAATCTGCTTCCACGAGGTAAGACTTGAAAGCCTCCTGTGAACACAGCTCCTTGGCCCTGTAAAAGTTTTTGAGCCATAAGGAACCCCACCCAGCTTATTCAACTCCTGGAATAACACAAAGTGTGTCATATTGGAGTGCCCTGTGTTGCCTAGTTATTTAAGGCTTCTGGGGAGGAATGCCCATAAGGGTCTTTGTGAATCTGAAGCTTGGCTAAGTACTTGTTCACAAATTCATAGTTTGAAATTCAACAGATCCCCCAGGTACAGCTTGGAAAAGGAAGAGGAAAGCAGGTAGCCCCGGTCTAATCTACCTCTAAGGCCAAGGCTCTTGTATGGATCAATGGTTTCCATCCACCATATAAAGGACAGTCAGCAGTGATGAGCAGGCACCTGCATAGAAGGTAAAGAAAAAAAAAATAGAGAAAATAGTGGGAGAAGGAGAAGAAGGGAGGAACAGTGTGCAAAAATGTTTCTGTCCTCAATAGATTCTTCACCCTCTCTTCCTTCAGGTCTGGATTTATTTTTTAACAGCTTGGACCAGTGATTTGTTGCCATCGATTGCTATTGACACTTTGCAGTTATATCCGTGACACTTTGGCGATATATTTGTAAACACAAAGGCTTCTCAGATCTGGCTTCTTGTCACCTTGCCTGGGAGCCATCCTTCGTCACTTTGTATCAGATGCCCAACGAAAAGGTCAGGAAGGGGGTTCCATGTTCTTGGTCCCGAGGACACGGAGCCTAAGCATGAACATTCTTCATTCATTTCCACTGGGAAAAATGGAAACCTTCTTCATTGGGAGAAAACTGGGCAGAAACCAGGACAGGTTCCTCCCCGGGTCCAGGCATCAGGTTGTGGGCAGAGTTGGCCACTATGCCCTGGGAGAAAGAACCGGAGCACTGGCTTAGTGTGGACCGGAGCTGCAGAGAGAGATGGCCACTCCCTTGAGCAGAGGTCAATGAGTACCATATATAGACTTCATCCCAGGTATCTGGGAGAACAACAGTAAATGTCCCAGGTTCACCTAAACCAGAAGCTTTCCAAGCTTTTCACCAAGACTCAGAAGAAAAACAGTTCTCCTCATGACCAAGGATGTTGTTGTTGTTGTTGTTGTTGTTAGGTGCTGTCGAGTCGGTATCCGATTCATAGCGACCCTCATAGGGTTTTCAATGGCTGACTGTTTCGGGGTTGCCTTGGAAGTGGATTGCCAGTTCCTTCTCCCATTTTTTCAGTGCTGGGAATTGAACTCGGGACCTCAGAGACTGTAAAGCAGTGCTCTACCAACTGAGCTAAATCCAGCCCATGACCAAGGATACACGTGCATATTTAACTGAAATGAAAGTTTAAGGAAAGAAATAAAAATGTTTAAGAAGAAAAATGGCCTGACAACAAGTGATACGCTCCGGTACCTTTGTGTTTTTTTTTTTTTTTAAATGCTAGTCATGTTCCACTAAGTTGATTCATGACTGGCTGCTGTGACCCACAGTTTGAAAAAATAATGGACTACACCAGGGGTCAGCAAACTTTTCTGTAAAGGGCAGATAAGAAATATTTTCAGCTTTGCAGTCCATATTATCTCTGTGACACCTCAACATTGCTACTGTAGCAAAAGAGCAGGTACAGACAGTATATAAACAAAGGCATGTGGCTGTGTCCCAGCAAAACTCAGCTCTGTACACCAACTTTCCTTTTCTCATGATATGGAATGCCACTCTTTTTTTGATTTTCTTTTGGACATTAAACACTATAAAATCATTCTCAGCTCATAGGTTGTTGTTAGGTGCCATCGAGTCGGTATCCGACTCATAGTGACCCTCATAGGGTTTTCCATGGCTGACTGTTTCAGAATTGCCTTGGGAGTGGATTGCCAGGCCCTTCTCCCATTTTCACGGTGCTGGGAATTGAACTCGGGGCCTCAGAGACTGCAGCGCAGCGCTCTACCAACTGAGCTAAATCCCAGCCTCTCAGCTCATAGGGAATGCAAAATCAGGGGTGAACTGGATTTGGTGATAGATATATATATATATATGTATGTGTGTGTATACACATACACATATACATACACACACATACATATATGTTGTTGTTGTTGTTGTTAGGTGCTGTCCAGTCGGTATCCAACTCATAGCAACCCTCATAAGGTTTTCAATGGCTGACTTTCGGGATTTACTTGAGAGTGGATTGCCAGGTCCTTCTCCCATTTTTGCGGTGCTGGGAATTGAACTCGGGACCTCTGCTCAAGGGAGAGGCCATCTCTCTCTGCAGCTCAGGTCCACATTAAGCCAGTGCTCTGGTTCTTTCTCCCAGGGCATGGTGGCCAACTCTGCCCACAACCTGATACCTGGACCCAGGGAGGAACCTGTCCTGGTTTCTGCTCAGAGACTGCAGCGCAGCGCTCTACCAACTGAGCTAAATCCCAGCCCCACATACATATATACACACACATATACTGTATGTGCCTACAGCCATAGCACTGTGGTATCCAATCCCATCAGATCTCAGAAGCTAAGCAGGGTCAGGTCTGATTAGTAATTGGATGGGAGACCACCTGGGAACACCAGATACTGCAGACTTGGGAGAAGGACTTGGCAACCCACTCCCAAAAATCAATCCACCATTGAAAACCCTATGAATAACGGAGAAACACTGGCAATAGTGTTTCACCTGTTGTACGTAGGGTTGCTCTGAGTCAGACACTGACTCAATGGCACCTAATGACGACATACTAAATGTACTATATGTGTGTGTGTGTGTACACACATATGTATACACACACACATATGTTTTAGTTCCTATGAATAGCCTGGGGTGTGAGGAGCCCCAACAAGCCCTGCTATGGCTGCCCACAAGTCAAGGTCAGGTCCACCTGGGTCTTGCGCCTCTGTGCTAGAGTGTGCATGCTAACATATTTGACCAGTAGTCTCCATTCCCCCGACATATGTCCTCAGAGAGAATAAGCTTTGTTGTGTCAAGAGTTTCCCATGCTGCCTGGAGATGCCTCTCGGCTTCCTGGTCTTCTCCCGGAGCCTGTCAGCCAGTGGGTTTCTGAGGGTGATGGTGCAGAGGAGGGTGGGAGAGCCTCTGTCTTTCCAAATCTTTTCTTCCAGCTCATCCATAGCTGCTCCATGCTGGTCCTGCCCCCTGGTCTCGGGCTTTAGTCCTGCCCAGCCTCACCAGCAAACCTGAAGCCCAGAGTCCCCAGCTGCCCCAGAGTGAGCTCTAGACATCAAAAAGCTCTTCACTTTCAGGTCCCTGAATACAGACACAACATAAAATTTACCACTTCAACCATTTTTAAGGGTACAGTCAGTGGCGTTAATTACTTGCGCATTTTTGTGCAACCATCAGCTCCATCCATCTTCAGAACCCTTTTCATGTTCCCAAACCAAAGCCCTGCACTCATTACGCAGTCACTCCCCGGCCCCTGGCAGTCGCCATTCTTTCTGTGTCTATGATTTTAACTCCTCTAGATATTTCATATAAGTGGAATCTTAGGAGATTTATCTTTTTGTTTCTGGCTTATTTCACTCAGCAACATGTCCTCAAATGTTTAAGTATGTTGTGACATGGGTGAGAAATTCCTTCTTGTTTAAGGGTAAATAAGAAAACACTCACTTTTACATGGGCGAGGCACAAATTTTCCTAAGAAGCTAAAGCACTTTCAGGACTTTCCCAGTTTTGACACATGACAACAAGCTTTCTGCAGATTCCCCCAGCAATGCCGACCTGGACTCTGCTCCTCTGCCTCTTCCCTACTCTTCCCCCAGAACATCCCTTCGTCCTGCTCATCCCTTCCTCTATGTAGTGTCGTATTCGAGAGAAAGCATGGGCTTGTTTAGGGATGACATCCCTGAATTTAAATCTTAGCTGCTTCTTCACTTTATTAAAGCTTTTGACCACAGCTTCATCTATAAAGTAGAAATATCTACCTTCAATACGTTGTTGTTAGGTGCCTTCAAGTTGGGTCCGACTCATAGGCACCCTGTGTACAACAGAACGAAACACTCCCCAGCAGCATGCCATGCCTGGCATTATGTCGGTGCTTCTCTGCTATTCATGAGGTTTTCGATGGCTGATTGCTTTGGGATTATTTTCGGGAGTGGCCTCCCATATCTTTTTCCCTTTTTTGAGATGCTGGGGATTGAACCCAGGGCCTCAGAGAGTACAGAGCAGCACTCTACCAACTGAGCTAAACCCTAGCTCCACTTTACATATAATAACTGTAGAAATGAAATATATAAAATATCTAACATAAATTTTGAATATATTTCTCAAAATAATAATAATTATTACCCTATTTAAAAAATTTTACAATTTAGCTCTGTTGGTAGAGCACTGCTCTGCGGTCTCCAAGGTCCCAAGTTCAATTCCCAAAACCGCAAAAATGGTAGAAGGACATGGCAATCTACTCCTGAGGCAATCCCAAAATGATCAGCCACTGAAAACCCTATAAGGGTCGTTGCGTTGGACAGACTTGATGGCACCTAACAACAACAACAGGGTCGCTATGAGTCAGACTCAACTTGATGGCACCTAACAACAACAACAACAGCAGGCCAGGTGTGGTGGTGTATGCCTGTAATCCCAGCAGCTAGGGAGGCGGAGGAAGGAGGACCACAATTTTGACGCCAGAGGTTATCTGTGTAATTTAGCAAGACCCCATCTCAAAAAATAAAAAAATGGGCTGTGGGTGCAGTTCAGTGGTACAGTACTTGCAAAGCATGCAAACAGAAGGCCCTGGATTCAACCCCGAGTATAGAAAAAAAAATGTTTTACAGGGTCCCACAGCCTGCTCCGAGTATCCCAAATAAACCCAAAAGATTCCTAGAACCTCTTTTTCTGAGATACCAACTGAGTTGTGACCCAAAGTACCACAGCCAGGTCCTTGGACTCAGATGTCAGATAAATCACTGCTGCCCTGTGACCCTCAGCAAGATTCTGTCTTCCGTGTCTGTGGAGTAGATCAAATAATGCCTCTAACAATGAGGTAATGTCTTCAAAGTGCCCTGAGCCTTTGGTGGAGAAGTCATTGTCAAGTATACACCTGTTGTCCCAGATAAATGCAGAGAATGTGGGACTAATTCACTCACTGAATGCTTAGAGTCTTTCCCATGCCAAACCCTGTCTGAGGGGCTGGGAAACAAGGGTGAACTTGGGACTCCCATGGGCCACCGCTCTGTATGTGTGGATCTAAAGAGTTTGACTTACTGCAGACCAGAAGGTGCCTTATGCAGACCAAACTGATCACCGGCCCCAGAGGAGCAGGAGATAAGATCGACATGGATGGGGGATCTTCTGTAGGTTCTTACTATCACACTTAAATCTTCCCATACGTGCGCATACATAAAGAAGCACAGAAGGATATCCCAATTACCCAAAGTCCTGTAGCTGGGTTATTGTAAAGCTGAGATCAAAAATAGGTTTATCTGCCTCCAAAATCTGTGAAATCTGCATACTTCCAAACAGCCTTTCTAACAGGGACCCATACCACCTGCCCATCAGTACACCATCTGCAGTCAGGTTCCTGTGAGTCACACCTACCCACCTGGCTCTCATCTCTTTTCTGTCTCCTTGATGATTCATGGAGAGCAGTGAGGTGCTCGGTCAGGGGTCCACTTGTCAGTTGATTGGCTATTTGTTTTGCACAGGGTTGGGAAGTAGCATTTACTGAGCACTTTCCAAGATCCAGACCCTGTTCTAGGAGCTCTTGGTCATACATAGTCCTTAGTCCTCATAAGAATTCCATAATGTGGGTATTATGACCCCATTGGAAAGATGGTCAGAAAGGTTCCATAAGTCTGGACACTCCAGCAGATGGACAAATGAGGCGACCTAACATGAGAAACCTCTGAAGGTGAGGCCCACCAAGCAACCCTCCTCCCACCGAAGGAGCCAGGCTTCCCCACCTCATCAGACTGGGAGGCAGGGAGAGTAAATCAGATTGTGCCATGGGGTCTGATTAGGAGCATTTTTCATCCCTGCCCCACTTGCTCCTTGGGGTGGCTCCGATTCATTGCACAGCTCCTGCGCTGTGTTCATCTTCTCCAGCCTCCTCCTATGTGCACTCCCTGGAATCAGCCAGGAAGGGAAGGCAGGGAGATGAAGTCTGCCCCGTGGAGGGCCCACAATCCCTGCACTGTGCCAGACACTTTGCATCACTCAGCTCCTTTCATTTTTACAACAATCATATTGACTCAATATTTCTACCTTGTACAGTTTGTGCATGATTGCATCTGATCTTTCCCAACAGACCAAAGCTTACAAGCTGCAGGGATGCTCCCAAGCCTTGCAGGGAACGTGCTCTGCTCACCTTCAGGGCTCTGAAGGAATAGGTTTTGCTGCTGCTACTGATGCTACTGCAGAGAGAATGCAGGGGCTTCTCCCCATGCCCATTTTTGCTGACCCTGAGCAGGGTAGGGAGGCCAGCAACAGAGAAAGATAGAGACTTGGGGCTATGATCCCAGCCCCACTTCCATCTGGCTTTCCTTGAGATGGTAATAGAGCCAAAGAGAGGAGGTGAAATGCTTTGGAAAAAACCAACGTTGACAAGCCAGCTGAGGGATCTGTTGAAGAGGTCATCACTCCCCCATCTACCATAGCATGGTGCTTTCAACCCACTGGGCTCCCTCTGTGCGGTTCTACTCCTTCTGGAAATGATCAGATAACAAAACAACTGGCTGGGAGTGGTCCTCCTCCCTCTCTTCTCTGCTGCAGAATGTTTCCTCTTCCTCTCTATTCTCTGTCTGCGTCTGCATAATTGTGTTACTTGCAAAGCAACACACAGGATGGCAGGATGAGAGCCACTGGCATGGGGGACTGAGGGAACCACTTGGTAGCTCTCCAAGAGAATGTACCACTCATTTACAGGCCCCCATGCTGGTCAGGCAATGGCTCCAGGGTGTTTCTTCCCCCTGGACCCTCTCCCAGAGTATGCCTTGGGCTTCTAAACATAAGCCAAGGGGCACCTGAGGCCCTTCAGCTTTCCCATGGAGAATAACCAAGGCATTAAAGGGATCAGCCCAGGCCTCCTCCACAGCAGGACCGCAGTGGCCTCCCCAACCCCAAGGAGGGAGCAGTGAACCTCTGACCCACTGCCATCAGCCGACCTTGGAAACGCAGGGAGTGGCGATTCCCACATGGCCCTGCTGAGCTGCTCTGAGTCTTGGGCTTGAGTTGTGCCCATCTCAGAGCAACTTTTGGAAAAGAGGCAGGTCCAAGAAACCCACTACCAATCCCAAGTCCCATGGCAAAGATGGTGGGAGGGGCTAATGAAAGAGCTCGGCTAGAGAAGAGCAAGCACCCACCAGCAGCAAGCTGGGATCACCATATCCTTTGCTGATGTTCAGCCAGGCTGAGGTCGTCTCCATCCCTCCGCAGGGACTGAAGCCCTGATGGAATCTCCACCCTGCCTGGCAAGTCAGGGGGTAGGCGGCACTGCCCCCTCTACCTCCTGAAGGCCAGAGTTTCACTCTTTGCATTATTCCTGGCCCACAGCTCCCTGCAATCCACCTCTCTCCCAGAATGAGGATTATATGCCCCAGACTCTGCCCCCTTTTGGTTTAATTTACAGTTGTCCTTAGACTTGGAATCTCCTCCAAATGGCATATTCAGTTAGCTGGTGGTTTGGCAGCTGTCAAGGTCAACATTAAAGCAGAGCCCTGGCTGGGCTGCCCTCCACCCAGCCTGCCCACCCACACATCCACCCTCCTGGGAAGTCCACCCTGGGGCTGGGGGTCTGGCCACCACAGCATCCTGGTAGATGAACCACTTAGTGCCCTGGCCCATGACCCACCCTCTCCACACATTGTACCACATGCCCTTCCCAAGGCCACTGCCTGGACGCAGGCCCCTCCCGCTTGGCCTCCTCCTCACTGCCAAGTACATAACAGGGCGGGCGTCTCGCCCTTCTCCTTGGAGCCCGCGCCAACCACTCAGGCCATGTCAATCTCTTCTATGTCTCCCCAGTGCCAAGATAATAAGGGGGAAAGTTTTTTCTCCTCCTTCCAAAGTGCAGACCAATTAGCATTTTTAAATTACCATTGGAGAAATACACCTAATTAGCCACTTTAAAGGAAAGCTTAAAAAAAAAAAAAAAGGAGTCATAAATTTCTAACTGGCCACAGCTTGGAGACACTTTTAAAGCTAATTGTGTGTTTCTGGTAGTAACAGGGGAATTGGTAAAAGTTAGAAACAGGTTTTATGACCTTGGGAGGGAGGGAAGAGGATGGCTGGGTGACCTGTGCAGGCCAGGGAAGGGCTAATGTCTGGGCACTGGATCTGGACCCCTCCCGCCCAGCCCTCCTCTTCCTCACCCCTCTGCCTATCTTCACCCTCACCTCAATCCCATTCTGGGCAGGAGGATTGCCTTTAAGCTGAACCTGTGAACAAGAGGCAGGCAGATGGTCGCATGGCCAGACATGAGTGCCAGGAGGAAGGAAAGGACAGAGGGCAGAGTGGAGCAGGAGAGGCAAAGCAGAGAAGAAAGAACCATTTGAGGAAACTGAGAGCTGAGCCACGGCCAACTTCCAGAAGCCTGGTTCTCATTTGCGCGCGCCATTAAACTCTGTATCACTCGGGTGTGATGGGGGCGGGGGTGCTGGTCCACTTGTGAACTTGGGGACTTGCTTGCGCAGTTTCAAATTGGAGGCAGACGGGGCTTTTGCAGGGCTCGGGCTTCCTGCCCGGGCTCCTTAGCGCAGCTCCGTGGCCCCCAACTCCCGGGCCCCAAAACTGAGGAAACACTTCATAAAGTGCAAGCGCAAGGCTCTGAGGTGTCTCATTTAGAAAGAAGGCAGCACCTTGTGGTTTCTGGATCCTCTCAACCTTGGCCTGGGCCACTGCAGATTTACTCCTGCCTGGGGAAGCGCGAAAGAGGGCTCCCCCTACAGGGGAGTCAGACCACATCTGGGGACGTGCCAAGGAGGAAAAGATGTCCTGAGGGACTGCAGAGGCCCTGTCATCCTTAAAATCCCATCCCCACTGTTCACCAGCCTTTCCATGGCCCACAGTGACACCCCAGGAAAGCCACCATCGTGATAGGGGAGGGGCTTCCCTCCACAGGGGACGCACTTCTCAGGCTGGATCAACAGTCCACAAAACCATCTTCACTCACTAAGAACCTTGTTTCTGTATGGTAAGTAAAACGATGAAGAAAGCACACCTATTTCAAAACCTGTACAGTATTTTGGAAAGGCCATGGCATGTATTCCCAATGGGGGTTGTAGCGCCCCCATGAGGGAGAAAATTGGAAGGCAAAACAATACCTTAGCCATTATAATCATTTGTGGCCCTCTTTAGCTCAACCCTCCCCAACAAATATGCATACCTTCTCATTGTTGTTAGGTGCCATCAAGTTGTGTGCCAACTCATAGCGACCCTTATAGGGTTTTCAATGGCTGATTGTTTTACGGGATTGCCCCAGGAATGGATTGCCATGTCCTTCTCCTGTTTTTATGGTGCTGGGAATCGAGCTGGGGACCTCAGAGACTGAAGAGTGGTGCTTTACCAACTGAGCTAAATCCCAGCCCACCTTCTCATTGTTGTTGTTGTTGTTAGGTGCCGTCGAGTCAGTATCCAACTCATAGCGACCCTCATAGGGTTTTCAATGGCCGAGTGCTTCGGGATTGCCTTGGGAGTGGATTGCCAGGCCCTTCTCCCATTTTTGCGGTACTGGGAATTGAACTCCGGGCCTCAGAGATTGCAGCGCAGCGCTCTACCCACTGAGCTAAATCCCAGCCCACCTTCTCATTAGGAAGAGTTTATTTTTTCTCCATGGAAGAAACAATAATAAGGAAAAAATAAGTTGAGAAATGCTGGCCTAGAGCAGAGGCCCCTCTGGTCACAGTCCATGGCCACAGGGCCAAGGCTGGATCCACAGCTACCTGCTTGAAACCAATCTCAGCAGACTGAACAAGAAATAGGAAATAGGAGGAGCTCTTCCCCAAAACCAGCCAGTGATGCCTGGGGGCATTCACAAGCTTTCTCCGTGGCAGGAGATGGTACAGTCTGTCAGGACAATGGTATGAGATGCACCACCAATGTATATCCTTCCAGGTCAGAGAAAAGAGATTCCAGAACACAAAAGACCTCAGAGAACTCCTCCCAACCATTATTCCAGACCTGAAAGCCCTAAGAGAAATAGAATAGCAGATGTTCATGCTATAGGCTTCAGGGTGGAATGCAGGGCTGGGAGGATTCAAGGCACCCAGGGAAGTTTGGTTACCCCTCATCCTCCCCCTTTTCTCCCCTCTCTAAATCCTCAAGCTGGGAAATAGGTAGGGAAAAATAACTACACAGCAGAATGGCCAGCAACCAACCCCTGCTCTGTCACACACTCACAGGTGACAATACCTTAAGCCCTCACCCCACACCTGAAAGAACTGGCTTCTGGCCTGACAATTCTCAGGCTTGATGGGCACTTTGGGGTCCAGGGGAAAGAGCTCTGGAGTCAGACATGTATGGCATCAAATGGGGCCCCTGCATGGTGTAGGTATCCCTGTGAACTAGAAGAGTCCAGGTCCCAAGCTGGCTCCATCTTACTCTAGCCTCTGTCCCCCATGCCTTCTGGACTGGAATCAAAGGTGATCTTTTCTCAAATGTTTCTTCCAAAGGAAAGTGAGGGTGATAATCTCCCCCACCTCTGAGGGTTGTGGTCAATATTGGAAGTAACAGTGCTGCTGGGGATGGGCAAAGGGGTGTCCTCACCCATCTCACCCCATCTCATTTTCCCTTTCTAGGAAATTCATGTTTCTGCAATGTAGGTGTGCAGAGGCACTTAGGGAGTGGGTGCATCATAGACAAGAAACCAAGGGGCACAGCAGAACAGTCTCATGGTAATTTCTTGTTGTTGTTGTTGTTGTTGTTATTGTTGTTGTTAGGTGCCATCGACTCAGTATCCGACTCATAGCGACCCTTACACTATTGTCAGTGCTTCTCTGCTGTTCACAGGGTTCTCAATGGTGGATTGATTTTTGGGAGTAGACTGCTGGGTCCTTCTCCCAAGCCTACAGCACCTGGTGTTCCCAGGCGGTCTCCCATCCAAGTACTAACCAAGTCTGACCCTGCTTAGCTTCCAAGATCTGATGGGATCGGATACCACAGGGCTGCAGCTGCAGGCCTAGAAAGTCCCACTGTTTCATGAGTGCCCTGCAAAAGCTGTTCTCTGCCTCATCCACAAAAGCCAGAGAACGATGTCATGAGGAAAACTGTCCTAACTTCAGGGATGTGCCAGGAAACCTTGACTTGGGTCCTTTTCTTGGGGTTCTGACCCAAAGCAGGCTCGCCCAAGGCTAGGATCCCCATATCACCCATGGAGGTCCCATTGGGAAGTCCCCAAGCTCTTCTCTCATGAGCCCCTCCTGGCTTTTTAGGGGTGATGGCTGGCTCAAGAGTTGCATATTTTTGTTCTGTTAAGAAAGCACAAACAAGTCCATGCCAGGAGGGGAGGGCCCTGCTCCCCACCGGCCCTTGGCAGAATCCCCAGGGAGCTCCACCCACGTCACAGAGGCAGCAGAGAAAGGGAAAACAGCCAGGCCTCTGGGGCCTGGGAGCAGCAGCAGGATTTATTATTTTTGAATGGTTAAACCAATACCTACATGAATGCTTTCTTCTTGCCACCCCCCACTGCTTGGACACAGGAATACTGTGAGGGGCCCTGGGGCCAGTAGTCCCCTTGTCCTTACCCCTGTACTCCCCCCTGTAAGACACTACCTTCATCAGATATACTTGCTCTGGCCAGCAGCCAGGTCCTCGCCTACCTCCCACTCTGTTCCCTGTCTGCAATTGTTTCCAATCAGTTTAGGAAACAGCTCTGAGAACAATTAGAAAAGATAACAAGGAAGAATTACATAATTATAGTCCGCCTAGATCTCAGGCACTTCAAAAAAAAAAAAAAAAGAGAGAGATGTTGAACTGAATCCAAACAGGGATGGCTGTAGAGTGAGGGTGGCAATTTTGATGAGTAATACGGCACATAGGCTGGCACCATGACAAGGAGGGATGGGACAGAGGTACTCCTGTGCCCACGTAGTGGCCAGGCTGGGGACCTCAGTGCTCCCCAGGCTCAGACCTCAGAGATTCACTCAGAGGAACTCATGCGATGCAGACCATTCTCTGGTTTCGAACTTGCGATCCTCTTGCCTCCGCCTCCCCAGCCGCTGGGATTACAGGCGTGCACCACTGCACCCGTGGGCTGGGATTTAGCTCAGTGGGTAGAGCGCTGCGCTGCAGTCTCTGAGGCCCCGAGTTCAATTCCCAGCACCGCAAAAATGGGAGAAGGGCCTGGCAATCCACTCCCAAGGCAATCCCGAAGCACTCAGCCATTGAAAACCCTGAGGGTCGCTATGAGTCGGATACCGACTCGACGGCACACAACAACAACAACAACAACAACCACTGCACCCGGCTCAAGACCATTCTCCAAAACAGGCCACACAGACTGGACAACCATGTCCACTTTCTAGTACTACAGGCCTAGACATCCTGCAGTCCAAACTTCTCATTTTTACGACAGGGAACAAAGACCAAGAGAAAAGGTCTCATCCCAAACCACACAAGACTCAGGACTCCAAAGCCTAGGCCAATGCCTTGTCCATTTACAGGCTCCTAAACACCTGCCTTTCCCCTGCAGGCCAGCACCTGACTGGCCCCACCCACTGAGGGAGGTTCTTTCTTCTTGGTCAAAACAGGTGGGTATAGGAAGAACTCTATCCTATAGCATAAGAGTTGGCAATCTTTTCCTGTAAAGCGCCAGATAAATAGTTGAGGTTTTGTGGGCCACGAAGTCTCTGTTGCAACTACTCCACTATGCCAGCATAGCCCGAAAGCAGCCTTACTATATAAACAAAGGAGCATGGCTGTGTTCCAGTGAAGCCTTATTTGTAGAAACTGAAATTTGAATTTCATGTAATTTTCACATGCCATGGAATATTGCTTTTTTTCTCTTTTGATTTTTTTCAGCCATTTAAAAATATAAAAACTATTCTTCACTTGTGGGTTGGGCACAAACAGGTGGTGGACAAGATCTAGTCTGTGGGTGGGAGTTTGCCGACTCCTGCTCTAGCGCGTTGCTAGAAGACTCTGTGTGTGGCTGATTATTCCACACCCAGAGTTCACTCATTCCTTGACTCCATGAGCCCAGCATGGCTTTCAGAAGGAGTCTTCATGGGCAGTCTTTGCTAGATCACCCCAGCATGTGAGGCCAAGCTGTTGTCAATCATCCTACGTGGTTGCCTGGAGCCATCCTTGCCATCTGTAAGCACCCAGTCCCGAGAGCAGGCTGGGCAGATGGAGGAGGGCTTTCCCTCATTGGGCAAGCCATCCCTCCCCAGAAGAAAACAGAAGAGGGATTGCATTCCAGCTCACCCTTTTCTAGGTAGAGAGTCTTTCTGATGTATGAGATAACAAAGGACCAATAGCTTGGCTTTCTCTTCAGGACAACCCAACTCTGTGCTGTCTCCTACTGCCTCTCCTTCTAACAACAGAGAGTATCAAGCATCTTCATTCATTTAAAACAAATTGAATGAGTTGAACAAATGGAATGAGTTGAAGATGGCATTGCTCCAGGTGAAAACTGAGCTCAGGATATCAGACACTTACTGATACCAACCCAATCCCCATGCAGATAATTCCTTGAAGGTGGGGTCACATAGGAGAGGCTCAGTCCACATTGAATGAGTAAATGAACACTTGTGCAAGATGGAAATGGTTAGTAGCACACCACAGATCAAACCTCTTGCAAGTTGAGAGGAGGGAGAGTTACTTCTCAGCTAAGGATATCAAGAAAGGCCCCAAAACAGTGGGTGCTGTTGAGCTAAGCTTGACATGAGATTTGGGTAGTATAGTGGGATCACAGGGAAGAAGAGAAGAGAAGAGAAGGAATAATGAGCAAGAACCTCAGGCTGCCCTTGTTAAGTCATGCATATTGAGGAATAACAGGTTAAGTGCTAACAGTCCACAGAATCAAGCTATATCTAAATCACAGAGCCAAGAATGTCAGGCAGGTGTAGGAGGCAGAAGGTTTGAACCTTCAGAACCGAAGTGGTTGGATGGCAATGAAATTATGAAAATTAACATGGTGGCAGAGAACATAAGGTCTGGAGTAAGCAAGGATCCATTTAAAAAAAACCCTAAAGTCAGACAGGGGCTGGGAGTTAGCTTAGTTGGTGAAGCACTGCGCTGCAGTCTCTGAGGGCCTGAGTTCAATTCCCAGCACCACAAAAATGGGAGAAGGACCTGGCAATCCACTCCCAAGGCAATCCTGAAAACAGTCAGACATTGAAAACCCTATGAGGGTCTCTATGAGTTGGATACCAACTCGATAGCACCTAACAGCAACAACAAAGTCAGAATCAAATAGTTTGAGTTACTACTGGGAGGAAGAGAAGAGGGTCCTTGGACCCCTGGAGTGAAGTGGAAGGTACAAAGTTATTAGTGATTATGAGTACAGAGCCTGGAATTGGCTAACTGGGGCTCAAGTCCAGCACCAGCAGGTGCTATAACTGGTCAATCATCTCTGGGACCCTGTTTCCCTCTTTGTAAAATGGAGGTAATAAGATGGAGCAAAAATTGCCTAAGGTCATTGTGACATTTAGATGAGTTTATACATGCCAAGTGCCAGCAGCAGTGCCTGGCACAGAACAAATGCTCAATTCACATTTTCTACCACTGTTCATTTTATACCAGAATATCTTTATAATGCTGGATAAATTCATAACTAGGGAAAATTCTATTTGAATGCTTTAATACATACTACATATTTCTATATGAGCAAGAATCAAATTCTGTCCATTTGAGCCAGAGCAGCTTGTTGTCAGCCAAGGCGGAAGTGTAGCTGACCAGAGTCTAAAAGCTCCACCCACCTCCTTTCTCACCTCCCAATCCTGGGTGGTGGGGCCCTCGCCACATCCTCAGGAAGCTGGCACAAACCCATTCGGTCACTTACCAGTAGCTTTGATGTTGTTGTTAGGTGCCGTTGAGTTGGTATCCGACTCATAGTGACCCTTGTAGGGTTTCCAATGGTTGACTGTTTCGGGATTGCCTTGGGAGTGGATTGCCAGGTCCTTCTCCCATTTTTGTGGTGCCAGGAATTGAACTCGGGACCTCAGAGACTACAGCATAGCGCTCTACCAACTGAGCTAAATCCCAGCCCTACCGGTAGCTAGTGGCAACCAAAAATCAGAAAAGTACATCTCACGCAAGACCTTTGTCAGGGACATCCCTGTGTTCCACAGAATACTCACAGCCCCTGACACGGTGAGAGAGAAAGAAGGAGGGAAAGGGAAGGCCTGACCCAGAACCCCAAATGCCTTCTGCTTAGAACCTGGGAATGTCACAAACATTCCAGCCAAGACCTCTGATCACAGAGGAGTCCAGGGGCTAATACTCAAAAGCCCCTCTTTCAGCAGCCCTCAGGCTCAAGATTTGGTGGTCAACTACTCACCAGGCCTGTGAACCTGCTGGCCATGGCATAAAGAACAGAGGCTTTGGACGCAGCCAGCCCAGAGTTCTAGGCTTGGCCTTGCCACTCCCTAACCATATGGCTAGGTAGACAAGGACAATAGAAAAATATGAGTACATGAGGTAACGTGTTGAGCACAGACTATGGAGCCCAGTGCCTGGGACCTGTGGGGTAAAGACAGAGGATGCTGGAATTGAGAGACATTGATGAGGTGTGGGTCACGACTGAGACTTCGTGCGGACTGGGTGCGGACTTCCTCTAATCATCAACATCTGCCTCACTCCTTCATTTCTGCTTGGGCAGAAGTGGCTTTAGCCAAGCTCAGAGCCTCACCACACCCTCCTAGACTGTGGTGGGCTTTTGTGATACAGGATGTTCTCTCCTCTGGAAACTCCAAGTTCCTCCACAATGGGAACCTGGTCTCTTCCTAGGTTCATTTACAATCTTTCCTCCTTTCTGATGCTGCATATCCCATCCTTGCTTCCCATGCACACAGTACTGGTGAAAGAAGACCCACCTGTTGCTCAGGGTGTTCCCTAAGAAGCTCCTAACAAGTCCTCTCTGCGACGCCCTTCAAATCCCATTCACAAATCCCATCTCCTGAGAGCAAGAAGCCCAGACCAAGGCAGCAGGAGCGGGGATTTGAAAGAAAAGAGAAGAAAAGAACCGCCTTTCTGTTCCCAGGAAACCTCTCCACACAACTTCCTACTCCTGCGTTTCCATCTGGTTGCTATTGGCAACCAGGCAATCATAGTTTTCTAGTCTCAGATATAATCATCATAATCAATATAGGTATTTATCCCACTCCTCAGTTTCAAGGAACTCGAAGCTTTTAATGTTTGCTATTCTTACTCCACTAACATGGGGGAGAGAGAGGGAGGGGGTCTGTCTGTTGGTGGGAGATGGGAGGACTATTTAACAGATAGAGAAACTGAGGTAATGAGTAAGAAGGGAGGCTGAGGAACTGCTCCAAAGAAGCAAAGAAGCAAAGTTAATAGTGATTAGGATTTGGATGGCACTTTTGCCTATGTTCTTGCGTTTAGATTTCACGACATCCCTCTGAGGGAGGTGAGTTCATTTCCTTCCTCTTACAGATGAAGCCTAGAAGAGCAAATGATATTCCCTGAGTCACATAGCTAGAAATGGCATTGTCTAAACTTGAACTTGGGTCTTTTGAGTCACTTTTAGTAGTTGTGTTTTTCCCCTATAGTAGCCCTGCAAAGAATTACCATAGATTATTAGAGTAATCATATCTCTTTTATGCATTATCATCACACCACTGTTGTTGTTGTTGTTAGGTGCCGTCGAGTCATATCCAACTCATAGCCACCCTCATAGGGTTTTCAATGGCTGACTGTTTCGGGATTGCCTTGGGAGTGGATTGCCAGGCCCTTCTCCCATTTTTGCAGTGCTGGGAATTGAACTCAGGACCTCAGAGACTGCAGCGCCTGTAAATGCCTACTATTATATTGCTTTATATATCACAGTTGCTCTTATGTTAATTCTCCTCTCTAGTTCTAGGTAGTACCCATACCAGAAGGACAATGGAGACAATGGAAAATGACTTCAGTCATTCAACTACCAAGTTGAGTGCTATCATAAAGCAGTTGAATATGTTGGAAAACTTAGGAGCTACATTTACTTTCCAAAATTTCATGAACATTGTCTTACTAGAGTAAAAATGTTTATAAAATGCGGGTGCTATGAGGCAAGCTTATAATTATAATGACTCAAGAGGTGGAGACAGGAAGATCTCGAGTTCAAGGTCAGAGACTGCCTGTGCAATTTAGCAAGACCCTGACTCAGAATAAAAATATGGGCTAGGAGTGCAGCCTAGTGGTAGAGCACTTGCAAAGTATGTGCAAGGCCTTGGGTGCAACCCTCACATTAAAAAAAAATCAATATTTTTGACTACGAAACCATTCATCCCTTTTGACAACTATGTGATGTTATCCCTTACTCCAGCAACTGGTTTGATGTCACCCATTTTTCACAGCAACAAAAGTAGTAATAAAAGCATGTCTTTTGGGGTCCCTGAAGTGGAAGAAGTATATATAACCTCCCAGCCTAAACACCCAGCAAGGGCTTTAGGGCCTTCCTTGCTAATTAGTGCTGCACACAAACAGCTAGAGGTAAAAAATTAAATAAATAAAAACTAAAAAAAAAAAAATCCCACAACCAAAACAGAAGGCATGTGAGCCTAGGCAAAACTGTGCTAACATCGGAGGCTTTTCAGAAAGTTATGCACAGCATTCATTTCCTTTTGGAGACAGCACAGACATCCCTGAATAAAGAAAAAGACTGGCTTATGCCAGAAGTTCCGTCTCTGTTCTCCACACAGAGATTCAGCTGCCCTGGGTCTTTTCCTTTACCATTTTCCTAACTTAGAGCAACGCCCATTTTTTCCCTTGGAAGGAAAGATCCCCAAACAGTAGACCTGACCTGTGATACTCCAGACCTTCTAAGCAGTGAGATGCCAGGACTTGGGTCTGCCCTTGCCTTTCCCATACTTCACCCAGCATCTCCTTGAATTCTAGAACAAACTACCATCTTGGGGAAATCCCTCCATACCCTCATTCTACTAAGTTGAGAGCCTGCAGCTA
>VMDO01004500.1:11149-124438 GCA_007922755.1 Pedetes capensis | reverse complement strand
GGGGGGGTTATTTTGAATATCATTGTGTGGGGTTACTTTGAATATCAATTTGTTTCTGTCCTACTGATAACTGAGTAAGAATAGGGATGTGCAGGTCGGACTTTGGCCCCAGATTGAGAGCTGATTTTGAGGAAGGGATGAGGGATCAAGACAATTGGGTTATTTCTGGCCAGCTGGGTGATGGACAAGCTATGGATGACTGATGGGCAGGTAAAGATTGGATGATGGGTGGGTGGATGGAACAGATAGTGGATGGATAGGTGGGTGATGGTTTAATAAAGGATGGGTGGATAAAGACGGATGATGGGTGATGGTGAGCAGATGCATAAGAACAGTAAAATCTCTGAGTCAGCACAGGTTTCACTTAAAGCTTTCATTAAAGCCAGGTGTGGTGGCACAAACCTGTAATCCTAGTACTCAGGAGGCTGAGACAGGAGGATTGAGAGTTGAGGCCAACATGGTCTACACAGTGAAACCTTGTCTCAGAAAAAAAAACAAATAAAACAAAAGCAACTTTGCATTAATGATCTTGTTCCTCAGAGGTATGGCATAGTGGTAAGAGTTCAGTTTGGAGTTAGGTTTGGATCTAGACTCTACCAACGGCAGCTGTAGACAAAAGACTTAACCTCTTGGAGTCAGTTTCCTTATGTGCAAAGGGAAGCTGGTGGATGGATAGGTGGGTGATTGTTTAATAAAGGATGGACGGATAAAGATGGATGATGGGTGATGGTGAGCAGATGGATAAAAACAGTAAAATCTCTCAGAGTCAGCACAGGTCTTATTGAAAGCTTTCATTAAAGCCAGGTGTGGTGGCACAAACCTGTAATCCTAGTACTCAGGAGGCTGAGACAGGAGGATTGAGAGTCTGAGGCCAACATGGTCTACATAGTGAGACCTTGTCTCAGAAACAAACAAACAAAACAAAACAAAAAAGGCTTTCATTCATAGTCTTGTTCCTCAGAGGTATGGCATAGTGGTAAGAGTTCAGTTTGGAGTTAGGTTTGGATCTAGACTCTATCAATGGCAGCTGTAGACAAAAGACTTAAACCTCTTGGAGTCAGTTTCCTTATGTGCAAAGGGAAGATCAGTCTGTGGTAGCGCCTCCTCAGAGCCGGAATGAGGACTAAATGAGATAATGTGGGTTAGATTCTTAGCACAGCGTGTCCTATTTAAAAAATACATTAAAGGCTAGCCTTTATTGATCATTGTAATCAGATACTGATTGAGGCCTACCACAGGCTGGGTACCTAACAGCCATAGAAAGGAGATCTGGAGCTATCTCCAGATATGCAAATGAGATTGTATTCTTTTGAGGACCTGGGAGTCACGCCAAAGGCGAATATGGGGGGCCTCTGGATAGATAGCTTCAGTGGCCGGGTGAAGGGACAAAAAGGAATAAAGCAATGCATTCATGCAGAGTTGCCCAGGGTGCTGAGCTTTTCCCTGTGAAGGATCCCTTGCACTGCTCCCCCAGAGGGCCCCATATTCGGGGTGCTTCTGCCAACCAGATATCGTTCATTACATAACGGCCTGAGCACCCAAGTCAAGGGCAAAAGCGAGCTTTCCGTTGGGCCATTTGAAACTTTAATTGTAGCTCAGGAAGTCTCTGTGGCAGCCTTCAGTGGACTCCACAGCTGGATTCTAGAGTTTCTGTGAGCAGATCTTCCTCAGGGCCCTGTTAGTTGCAGATTCCCCTGTCAGTGCTTCAGACTTGGGGGTTCTGGTGGGGCCCCAAAGCTGCAGGCTTTCCAGCCCCTATGTGGCTGGTGAAGAAGAACATAGAACAGGCTTGGGAAATGCTGGCCTCAGGCTGGGACCACCAGAGTGAGCTCGTGGGTCTGAGGCAGAGCGAGAGGGGGTCGGGTGGGGAGACAAAGAGAGCAGGCAACGCCCCTCACCCCACACCAGCAGAGCGGTGAGCTCGCAGAGTCCCTCACCGTGGAGTGGGTTTGGGATGGGGAGTTGGCGGGTGGGATCCAGAAGGCACTTTATGAGGATGCAAGCCCTTCACCTCGGGCAGCAGAAGGGAAAAGTGGCAAGGGCCAGGAGTGGGGCCCGAGAGAAAGGTACAGCTAAGAAGAAGCTGGACCCTACTAACCAAATTCCAGAGCGTCTGGACAGCCCGTTGCTAAAGATCAGAGATCTTGTTGACTCTCTGCAAGGCCGAAGTACAAATACAGCCCATCTTCTCTTCCTTTCAGGTTGAGCTCATTTTGTAGAAGAGCATGAGAGAGAGTTCTTAAGAGGTTAGGATGTACCAGGTACCATGATGTATGGCTGCAATTGCAGCAACTCACGATGCTGAGGCAGGAGGATCCCAAGTGCAAGGCCAGAGGCAGCCTGCACCACTTAGCAAGACTGTCTCAAAATAAAAAAAAAAGAGGCCTGAGGGTGCAGCACAGTGGTGGAGCATTGCCTACTGTGTTCAAGGCCCTGAATTCTACCTCCTAGCATTGAAAAAAAAAAAAAAAGGTTAGGAATCATTCAGCCATTTGTTCAGGACATATTTGTTACGTGCCTACTACATTTAGACACAGGGAATACAGAGGTGAACAAAATCGATCCCTGCTCTCACAGTGCAATGCTGGGGCCCCCCACTGCAGCCTTTGGGAGAAAGGGACAGCCAGATCCCCACAAACTACTTCTCTAGGCCACTGACTAAAGTGGCAGGGAAAGAGGAAGTAAACATATTAAAAGTATCTGCTGACCGCACAAGTGCAAACAAAGGCTCTTTAGAAAAGGCTATTAAAATAATAGGGATGATGGTAGTTAACAGTGATTGTTACTTCGTGCCAAGCTGTATTCTAAGCATTTTTTCAGGCATTCATTCACTTACTCCTCACAATAAGTCGACAAGAGAGAATGATTATTAGCCCCACTTACATGAGGAAACCGAGGCCTCAAGAAACAAAATGGTACCCTGGTGTCATACAGCAGTAGATGCCACAACCAGGATTTGAACCCAGCTCAGCCTTCCTCCCAATTCATGGGTTTTCTCCCCTTTATGCCATGCAGCCTCATAGAGGTGGGTCTGGCCTGCCTGGATTAGGGGGTCAAATGATTTCAGACGTGGACAGTACCTTGGGAACTGGGTAGTTGCATCTGAGAGACTCTGGGAGAAGCTCTGGGAGAAAAAGTCTTCTCCAGAGTCACAAAGCAAAGCCACTGCTTGGCAGAGTTAGAAAGTGGGTCCTATGAGATCAGGCCAGAGCTCAGCACTCCGGAGGCTGAGGCAAGAGGATCATGAGTTCAAGGCCAGCCTGGGCTACATAAGGAGGCCTATCTCAAAAAAAAAAAAAAAGAAAAAGAAAGAAAGAAAAAAAGAAAAAAGAAGAAGAAGAAGAAGAAGAGAAAAGAAAAAAGAAAAAAGAAAGAAAGGGAAAGAGGGAAGGGGAGGGAGACAGGAGGCAGACATATACACACCTGCTTGATGTGCAGGTACACAAACATACACACAAAACACACGGCTGTTGGTGGGCTTGTCCCAAAGACACTGCCCTGGGCTGGTATCTCCTACTCTCCTTCTTTGGGCCACCTGAGGAAATTCCTCTTGTGCCCTTAGGCCATGCTTTCCTTTGGACCCCAATTGTGCCCAGGAGTCCCTCAGACACGCAGCAATTTTTGTTCCTGGAAAAGGTACCTAGAGACACCATGCTGAAAATTTTCCCTAGCCCTCAGACCGTGTTGCCAGGGGCATGTGGCTGTTCCCCAGCCTCGAGTCCAGCCCACCGCAGACTCAAGCGCCCACAGGACTTTCCAAGGAAGTCCTTGATCCTGGAACCCTTTCGGGAACACAGGTGCAGCTGCCCCTGGCCCTGGCTTTGAAGAGGCAGCACAGTTTGTTCAGATAAGTTCTGGTCTGTGAGGACTGTGGGCCCTATGACTCTGCTGTCACACCTTGGCCATGTGACAAAGCCCTGTGCATATGACTGTGGGCAGTGGGGAGCTCAGGAACCTGTGGGAGGTCATAAAGGAGGGGGAGGGAATCAGCTCTCCCCAGGGCCTGCTGTGGGGCTAGGCGTTTTTACAGATGTAGACTCATTTGTGAGTGTTTTTGTTTTGTTTTGTTTTTGTTTTTGTTTGTTTGTTTAAGACAGGGTCTCACTATGTACCCTAGGCTGGCCTCAAAAATCACTATGTTAGTCCAGGCTGGCATTTAACTTGCAACCTTTCTGCCTCAGCCTTCAGAGTGCTAGGATTACAGGTGTGCGCCACCTGGTTTGAAGACAGACTAATTTGGTTGGTCCCAAAATCAATTATCCTTACTTTACAGGCGAGTCAACCAGAGTGTCTGAGGTCACACAGCAAGTAAATGGCAGAGCCAGGATTCAGGCTCTTGGGCTTAGAAGCCTGTGTCCCTGTGACCACACAGGAAGCAGGATAAAATGATTGTTGAGAACAACATTTGGCCTTTGTTTCAGACCGGGCTCCTGGCTTGGCCACTGCCCAGGCCTTGGACCTTGGGAATGTTGTGTAGCCTCTTGAAGCCTCAGGGTCCTTTCCATCCAGGAAAAGTGTGGGAGATGAGCATTAAAGAGGACAAGTCACGTACCTTTCCACCCAACCTGGCATGTGGCACAAACTCCATGTGGCCTGAATTGTCATTTTACGGCCCGGTCTTTCTCTGCCCTGCGCCCCTGGCTCACCCCACGCTGCCTTGCCGCCTCTGCAGACCACTACTGGGACTTCCACCCGCACCACGTGCACAGCGAGTTCGAGAGCTTTGCCGAGAACCACTTCACAGAGCTGCAGAGCGTGCAGCCGCCGCAGCTGCAGCAGCTCTACCGCCACATGGAGCTGGAGCAGATGCACGTCCTCGACACCCCCATGGCGCCGCCCCACACCAGCCTCAGCCACCAGGTGTGTGCCCCCGGCCCCCAGAGCATGCCAGGCCTGTGGTGAGGCCGGGAGCTTCACAGGAAGCTGACATCGGCTCTTACTCAACGTGGTTTCCTGGCCCACAGCGCCAACGGCGGCCAGAGCCCCAACGGCTGCGCTGACCCCCTGACTGACCTCATGCACTGAGGACAGACAGACCCCACCTGATCCCCAAACCTCTGTCCACCACCTGCCCCCTGCCTGGGGTGGGGTCCTTGGGAACCCCAGAGACTGCAACCTCCAGTTACCGTCCCTCACTCTCCCAGCATCCAGCTCACTGAAGGCTGCCCCCTTCCACTCCCCAGTGACTCCTCTCTGTGCCAGGGACCCAGATCTCAATTTGTGACCTCTGTGGACCTTTACCACCCCTCACTGACCCCCACTGCCCCTCCACTGGCTCATCACCCCCTACTAACTCCACTCACCCCTGTACCCAACTTGCCCTCAGCCCTCAAGGCCTTTGCCAGGCCCAACAGCCCCTTCACACAGATGAGACTAAGGTGCCCCTCCCCCGCCCTGATCCAGAGGCCCAGCTGGGCAGGGCGTTGGGCTGGATAATGGGCTGATTGTCAGCAAGCTGTCACCTCATGACCCGCACCCCTCTGTGTGGTGGCCCTGACTGGCCTCCAGTTTCCCTGGCTGTCCATACTGACTTCTGCCCCATCCCACCTTGCCAGGTCCCCTATGTGCCCAGGATGTGCTTCTCCTACCCGCCCCTGTCCCCAGCCCAGCCCAGTTCAGACGAAGAGGAGGGCGAGCGGCAGAGCCCGCCACTGGAGGTGTCTGATGGGGAGGCTGACGGCCTGGAGCCCGGGCCAGGCCTCTTGCATGGAGAGACAGGTAGGTCCAGCCCCTGTCCTGCCCCAGCTGGGCCCAGGCCTTGGTGCTGAGGATGCTGCCCCAGTTCTGGTTATGTGTGGGGACCCTCCACACCCAAGCCAAGGCAGAGTGATCCCGAGGCCACCCCGCAGAGCTGCGTGAGTGTGTGGACACCTGTGGACGCTGTGAGCACCTCTCCCTGGGCAGATATCTGGGGCAC
Organism: Pedetes capensis; assembly: GCA_007922755.1. Lineage (NCBI taxonomy): Eukaryota > Metazoa > Chordata > Mammalia > Rodentia > Pedetidae > Pedetes > Pedetes capensis. Next base: position 118,521 of record VMDO01004500.1, on the reverse strand, counting down.
TGTGCGTGGGGGGAGTGTTAACAGGCAGAAAGCAGCTAAGGGTGTGTGCGTGGACGCATGTGGGCAGGTGAGAACGTGTGTGCAGAGGAGTGGCTGCGTGAGTGGGTGTGGGCATGTGTGTGCGTGTGGGTTTTGGGTGGGTGTGAATGCGTGTGGGTGTGGGTATATAAGTGTGTGGACATTGTGTGAGTGGGTGAGAGCAGGTGAGTGTGTATGGAGGTTTGTGTGAGTGGGTGTGGGCATCGGGGCGCATGTGAGGTGTGGGCGTGAGTAGGTGTGTGTGTAGACGTGTGTATGGAGGCGTGTGTGCGAGAGAGTGGGTGTAGGCACATGCGGCTGTGAGCGTGCGTGGATGCAGGTGTGCGCACACGTGTGCGCGCATGAGGGTGTGTAGGAGTGTGTGCACGAAGGTGGGCGTGGTGGGCGTGGCCGTGCATGTGCCCCTGCTGGGGCTGGAAAGCTGTCCCTTACAGACCTCTGGCCCTGCCCCCCAGCATCCAGGAGGGGCGGGCGGTCCCCGGGCGCCCTGCGTCCCTACCCCACCTGGCCCTCTCCCATAGGCAGCAAGAAGAAGATCCGCCTGTATCAGTTCCTGCTCGACCTGCTGCGCAGCGGCGACATGAAGGACAGCATCTGGTGGGTGGACAAGGACAAGGGCACCTTCCAGTTCTCCTCGAAGCACAAGGAGGCGCTGGCGCACCGCTGGGGCGTCCAGAAGGGCAACCGCAAGAAGATGACCTACCAGAAGATGGCGCGCGCGCTGCGCAACTACGGCAAGACGGGCGAGGTGAAGAAGGTCAAGAAGAAGCTCACCTACCAGTTCAGCGGGGAGGTGCTGGGCCGCGGGGGCCTGGCCGAGCGGCGCCACCCGCCCCACTGAGCCGCCCGTAGAGCCCGCCAGGCCCCCAGGCCCGCCGGCCATAGCATTAACCCCGCGCCCGGCCAGGACACAGGGACGCCGCTCCCAGGGGCCCCGGGCAGGACTGCGGCGCCCGGCCCCTCCCCGCCCCCTTCCAGCTCCGCCCCTCTCCGCTTCACCTCCCACCTGGACTCAGCCCCGGCCAGAAGGCCACCTGTGTGTCGGACCCCACCCCGGGGTCAGCCTTGCTTCATGACCACAGTGCTTCCTTGGGAGTCTGAGGTCGTTACGTCTGTGTAAACCGGATGCCCCTTTTTAAAGAATCTCCCTCTCACACCTCCCTCACCCGTTAGCCTCCCCGAAGAACCAAGTAAAATTATTCCCAGCTACTTTTCTTGCTGCACAGTGTCTTTTTCAAGTTTTTGTGCACGCCCCCTGGGCTCCTGTGTGCAGCGACATCTCTACTTTCTCATTTGTCCGTTGGGTGTTTACCCAGTGCTGGACCCTGGGAATGTGAAGATAAATGATGCACAGTGCCTGACCAGCAGCAAGGAATGTTCTGCTGTTACCAGGGGAGTATAACCTGTTGAAAAGCCCTCGGCACCTGAGAGCTATTTTTTATCTTAAACCTCGGTGGAGCTTGAGCTCATCATGATCTTCTGAGTTAGATATGATCGTATAAGGATGGTGATGATGGTGGTGGTGGTGATAGCAAGAACGCAGGATTTTCTGGTCATTTAGTCCCTGTCAACTTAGAGATGAGTTGTCTGATATCACCCCATTTTATAGAATGGGAAACAGGTTTGTAGAGGTGAAATAACTTGCCCAAGATCGCACACCAGGATAGTGGCCGGGCTGATCCACTCCAGGTCTGTCCTTCACACTTTAGCCCATGAAAAGCAGGAGCTAAGCCCCAAAGCTCTGGTCCCTGCAGGGATTCTTACCAGATGCATGCCCCGGGGGACCTTGAACATGGAATCCTACATCCACAGCCCTTGTCCAGAGCCCTTTGCTTGCTGGCTCCTGGCTCACAGCAGGGGTGAGCAAAGATAAGCAGAGACTCTTGTGTATATCTTGCTTCACACAGTAGCAAGAACTGGCAGCAGAAAGGCTGGGAGTGAGGAAAGTTCCCGCAAGCAGTCTGTATGTCTCAGAGACCCCAAATCCTAAGGCTCTTAGCATAGGGGTGAAGATCCCTGTACACCTCCTCAGCCCAAAAGGCTTGTCACAGCCCAACCACAGAGCGTAAGAGGAGGCTGAGGCTGGGGTTGCTGCTCAGTAGTAGACTGTGGGCCAGGTGTGCATGAGGCCCTGGGCTCCATCCCCAGCACTGCCAAAAGAAAAAGAACTAAAGAACTAAAGAGAAGGTTAAATGGTGTTCAGTGTCTTCTTTATTTATTTGTGTATCTATGTATTTGTTTAAATAGCTTTGGGGGGTCACTTGGAGATTGAACCCAGGGTCTCACACATGCTTTGCAAGCACTCTACCAGTGAGCTGCACCCCCAGCTCATTTTATATATATATTTTTTATCTTGAGGCAGAGTCTCACTAAGTTACACAGGCTGCCTCTGGCCTTGAACCTGCAATCCTTCTGCCTCTGCCTACCAAGCCGCTGGGATTATAGGCACCCAGCCTTTTAAAGAAGTCTTTTAAAAAAGACTCAGAACTAGGGGTGGTGATGCATGCCTGTAAACCCAGCACTTGGGAGGCCAAGGCAGGAGGAGAGTGACTTCACAGATGGCCTGGGCTACATAACAAGTCCCTCTCCACCCCCTCCCCCTCTAAAAAAGACTCAGAAGCAGGTGATGTGGTTTAAAAGTGGTTGACAATGGAAGGAAATAATGTTAAAGGGATGGTAAGTCTTTATCATCTGGAAAATGCTTGCAAATGGAATTCCTCCCTCCTGACAAGGACAGGAGACAAACCACCTTTCCTGATGTGTGTGTTGCTTAGAGGAGGTCACAGGTCATCTGCTTCTTTCTGTATCAATTGGTGACCCTGATATGATGGGGGGGTGTCCAATCACGGGGGCAAGAGGTTGCAGAGGAACAGTGGGGGTGGGAATGAGGGGATTCAGAACATTCTGGTATTGTTGTTAGGTGCCAGCGAGTCGTGTCCGACTCATAGTGACCCTTATAGGGTTTTCAATGGCTGATTATTTCGGGATTGCCTTAGGAGTGGATTGCCATGTCCTTCCCCCTTTTTTGGGGGTGTGTGTGTGCTGGGAATCGAACTGGGGACCTCAGAGACTATAGAGCGGTGCTCTACCAACTGAGCTAAATCCCAGCCCCATTCTGGTATTGTTGTTGTTGTTGTTAGGTGCCGTCGAGTCGGTATCCGACTCATAGCGACCCTTATAGGGTTTTCAATGGCTGAGTGCTTCGGGATTGCCTTGGGAGTGGATTGCCAGGCCCTTCTCCCATTTTTTGCGGTGCTGGGAATTGAACTCGGGGCCTCAGAGACTGCAGCACAGCGCCCTACCAACTGAGCTAAATCCCAGCCCCATTCTGGTATTAGTCTTTGGTTAATCCTGATGAGTTTGGCAAGAGCTAGCTCTGCTTCTGTCTTCTACATTTAGAGATTCGCCCACATGCCCTCACTGCCAGGCTTACAGCCCTTCCGCTTGGGTGACCCCAGCCAGGATTCCCCAGCATGAGGACAGCCCCAGCTGCCGTGTGATGCAGTAATGTGGACTGAATAAGGAGTGATTGGTTTCATTTGTGAACCCATTTCATATCTGTGACAATCCTGTGTGGTGAGTGTGGCTATCCCCAGCCCTACTTCACAGATGAGGGAACTGAGGCACTGCAAGGTTAAAGAAAAGCTGTGACAGGACTCAGGCAGCCCTGCCCCAGGGCCTGTGGGCACCCCCCACCCCCGCCCAGCACCCACGCTTTTGACCTGTTGGCTGTAGGATTATGGGCCCGGCACACCTCCAGTGCACAGTTTGCTATGAGATGGACATACAGACAGAGTCTGGGGTATCCCTGAGGTCTACCGTGGTTGGAGGAGTAGAAGCCATATATGTTGTTAGGGGAGAGGGGGAAGGGACAGAGCCAGCCATGGACAACGTGGCCCTACCTTCTCCCTGGAGAGACCTCAGCTGGATGGAATTTGTCTATATTTAGAAGGTGGCTGGCAGGAGGCAGATAAGCAGAGCTTGGGAGGGGGGCTCCCGGTATATAGCAGCGAGGAGACGATTCTGCTCATTCCATCCTTGAGTGGTCGTGTGTGCTTGGTGCCTGGCGTGACTTCTCTCAAGATGCCTGAACCAGGGAAGAAGCCAGGTAGCTCCAGGCCCAGGGTGGGGCTGAGCGGGGGACAGCGGTGTGTCCAGCTGGGAGACAGGGCAGGGGGAGGTCTTGAGGGAGCTGGGGAGGGGGCTGGGGCCTGGGAACAGGAGAGGTTATTCCTCCTCAGGATTTTTCTGATTCTCAGTTTCTTTTCCCATCCCTCTGATGGGACCAAGGGTAAACCTGGCATCAGGAGCACTGGCAAAGAGACAGAGCCAAGGCAGGAAGTGCCCAGGGCTGACTCCCCATTCTTAGAAGGCCAGGGGACCATCCCTGCCCCATCTTCTTCCTCTGCAGCCCAACTTTAGACTCTGCTTGAGCCAGCTCCCTGCATGCCCTGGCACTCCCTCCCTTCTCTGGTCTGGTTTCCCCATCTGTATGAGGGATCGGGGTGATTCCTTCAGTGTGGCCGTTATGTGCTTCATGAGCCGGTAGCCCTGGGCGCTTGCACCAGGCACGAGGTCCAGCTGAGGGTAATACAGCCCCTCGTCTCTGGGAGAGAACATCCAAGGCCCTGCATGCAGGCTGAGGGGCTGGACCTGGGCGGTGCCCTTGCCAAGGTTGTCCAGGACAGGACTCCAGGTCCTAGACCTCAGCCCCCTCTTGGGCCAGCTTTATCTCCTAGCTGATTCTCAGCCTGAGGCCCTTGAAGGACAAATTTAGCCACAATTCAAGTAGACAGAGTCCACACCTCCTGCCAAAGGCCCCTGGTGGTGGGGGAGGGGGCTAGGCTTGCATTGGTTTCCCTAGGCAGGGAGGGCAGAGGATCCAGGGGACATACCTGGCATAGTCTTGTGTGGTCATTAGGAACACAGCTTTGGCGCTCCTACCTGCTGGCTGTGTGATCTTGGAGAAGTCACTTAACCTCTCTGAGCCTTGGTGTCCTCACCTGAGAAGGGAACATAATGATTGCACCTACTTCATAGAGGTGTTGGAATATTAAATGAGGTGATGCATGAAATGTGTTTATCACAGTACTTACCAAGAACGGCTGCAGGGGTGGGGTGCGCGTGTGAGCCAGGGGTCCCTGCAGCCTCCATCTGGCCTTTCAGCGTCAGCCTTCAGCAAGAAGCCGAGGTCCGTGGAGGTGGCTGCAGGCAGCCCTGCTGTGTTCGAGGCCGAGACAGAGCGGGAAGGGCTGAAGGTGCGCTGGCAGAGGCAAGGCAGGGACATCAGCGCCAGTGGCAAGTACGGCCTGGAGACCGAGGGCAGGCGGCACACGCTGACAGTGCAGGCCGTGGGCCCTGCCGACCAGGGCTCCTATGCGGTCATCGCGGGCACCTCCAAGGTCAAGTTTGACCTCAAGGTCTCAGAGGCAGGTAAGAGCTTGCCAGCCTCCCCTCAGGCTTGGGCATTGGCCAAAGCAGCCCCGCCCACCTCCTCCCAGTGAACCCGAGGGGTGCTCATGCTTGCTTTGCCCTGGCCGTGCCCTCCACCAGGGAAGCCCTCTCCGAGGACCCCAGGTACCTCCCTGGCCAGGTTGGGCCATTGTGGAGGTGGAAAAACACCAAGGTGAATGAGCACAGCTGGCTCTCCCACTGCAGACCCCGGGGACCGGCTGCGCATGGAGGGCGCTGAGGCCAGGGCTGGGGAAGGAAAGTGGGTGGATCTCAGAGCTGCTGGGGGCCCAGGCCAGGCCATGGGGACAGATGGACCATGAGGATGAGCAGGGGAGCTTGGTTCCTCAGTTCACAGTGAGCCCCCCAGGGCTGGGGAGCATGAGGACACCGCTGGAAGAGACTGAGGAACCGTCCCCCAAGGGAGATGGGTTGTATACAGTGGGGTACATGGGTGTGATGCCCAGGAGAGGGCGAGGGGGCCTCTTGGATTGGAACCTGTGCCCCAATCCCACCCCAGCACCTGCAGGGAAGGCAGATCCGGGGCCAGCCCCTGCCCCTGCCCCTGCTGAGGCCCCAGGAGTCCCCGGAGAAGCCCCGGCCACAGCTACTGAGCTGGAAGGTGGCGCCCCAAGTCCCGAAGGTGAGAAATGCTGGGCAGAGAGGGACAGGGACAGCAGGCCGCGAGTGTCCCAGGGAGGTCTCAAAGGCTTTCGCTCACAGGGCAGAGTTCAGCAGCCCCTGATGGCTCTGCTCCTGGGAGCCCCGGAGCCCCCAGTGACCCCATCGGGCTCTTCCTGACACGGCCACAGGATGGTGAGGTGACCGTGGGTGAGTGTAGGCTGCTGTGCCCGGGATGGTGTGGGGAGGGGGACAACGGGCCACCCCAGCGCAGCCTGTCACCCCTCTCCCGCAGGGGGCAGCATCACGTTCTCAGCCCGCGTGGCCGGTGACAGCCTCCTGAAGCCGCCAGTGGTCAAGTGGTTCAAGGGCAAGTGGGTGGACCTGAGCAGCAAGGTGGGCCAGCACCTGCAGCTGCATGACAGCTACGACCGGGCCAGCAAGGTGGGCCTGCGGGGCGCAGGGACAGGGGACAGGGAGAGCCCCTGGGCAGCATGAGGGGTGCAGGGAACGCCATGGGGCTAGAGGAGCATAGGAGGTCCCAGGAAGGGGCCTGGGAGGCAGGTTGGGGGCCAGGAATGAACAGGGAGGCATGGCGGACCTGGGGTCCAGGAAACACGGTGAGGCTCAAGGGAGGGATACAGGGGACTTGGGGGGCTTGAAGGATGTGATAGTTTCCAGGGGATCTAAGAAGGGTAGAGGGACCCAGGGTACTCAGGAAGGCTAGAAACACCAGGAAACAGGGGGCACAGCTAGTGAGGTTGTGAAGCCCCTGAATGGGTGGCTATCAGCTCAAGGGACCCTCAGGGATTGGCCAGAACAATTCCTCATTATACAGATGAAGATACCAAAGCTTGAGAGGTGAGGCTACTAAACCAAGGTCACTCAAAGCCAGGCCTCGAACTTTAAGCCTTAAGGCCCCTTGTACTTTGACTCCCAGCCTCTGTTTCTTTTAACCTTCCATAGTCCTGCACCTGATGAGGAAGCTTTTACTATAGGAGGGCCAACATGTTCAGCTGTGCAGGCTGTGCACTGCACAAAACAGCCTCATCCTAAGGGATGCCCTGTGCTTTCCAGCCATCTCAGATTTGTGTTTTACCATGATCAAGTGCCAGCAGATGGCAGTCATGGGGCCGGTGCAGTGGACCCTTTCCCTATTCCCCAGCAACAAGTTCCCCAACTCTGAGGGAAATGGAAGTTGGTGGGCATTTGCCACCCGCAATCTTCTTCGGGGATGAAGGACCTCCTCTCCTGCCTCAGTCTCCCCTGACATCCTACCCACAGGTCTACCTGTTTGAGCTGCACATCACTGATGCCCAGGCCACCTCTGCTGGGGGCTACCGCTGCGAGGTGTCCACCAAAGACAAATTTGACAGCTGCAACTTCAACCTCACTGTCCACGGTGAGGGGGGCCCTGGTGTCGGTCTAGGGCTCGTGGTCCCCCTGCGTCCTGGTCCCTGGGGCCTGCCTCCATCCCTCCACACAAAGAAGATGCCCTGGCTGGACATCAGTGCTGCCCATGTGCCCAGTGTTATTTTCACAGCAGCTGTGGAATATTCACGGAGACTTCTGGGGTGGGGATGGAATGGGGGCTGAGGACTGAGCCAAGATCTCTCCCAGATGGGGCGTGTGCTTGGTGACCATGCCTGGGGCCTGACTGAACGTTTGGGGGCGGGGCAGGGTGAAATCAGAAGTGAGTGGGAGGCTGATTGCTGTAGGGGGTTGCGGACCATAACCTCCCCTAGCTCCCCACCTCGACCTTCAAGAAGGCTGGATCCTGGAGCAGATGCCACCCTCAAGGGGTCAGGCTGCTACTCAGAGACCCCAGGACAGGGGCTTCTCCAGGGCCCCCTCTGATGCTCTCCCTCTCTTTGGACCCAGAGGCCATCGGCCCCGGAGACCTGGACCTCCGTTCTGCGTTCCGACGCACGTGAGTGGCCCTCCCTCTTCAGGGCCTGGGGGCGGCCAGTGCTGGGGGTTGAGGCCCCTTGGAGTCAGGGCTGGGGGACGTAGGGTGGAGAGCAAGCTCCCTGGGCAGACTGAGGACACTGTCCAACCCCCACAGGAGCCTGGCTGGAGCAGGTCGGCGAACCAGGTACCCCTTCCCCGACCCCCACCTGCCCTGTACACCAGGCTGGGGTCTGAGCTGGGCAGAGCCCAGTCCTTGGGGTGTGCCTTCCTCCCATCCCACCCCACCTCCCAAGCCGCTCCTGGTCCCCTCCACTGCAGCCTTATGGGTGTCCCTCTCCATAGTGACAGCCACGAGGACGCTGGGACTCTGGACTTCAGCTCCCTGCTGAAGAAGAGGTAAGTTCCAGGGTGGCATCTTCCAGAGTACATTTCTGGATTTGTTTTGTTTTGTTTTGTTTTTGTTTTGGCAGGATCTTACTTCTCTCTGTGTAGTCCCAGGCTGTCCTGGGACTCTCTATGTAGACCAGGCTGGCCTCAAACTCACATCCATCCTCCTGGCTCAGCCTCCAGAGTGCTAGAATTATAGGCGCGTGCCCCCACCCTGGGCTCCAGGGCAAATTTCAATTCTTGGAATGCACGGCTATTTCCAGCAATCTGGCAGCTGTGTGGACCTGAGCAGGTCACTGTGCCTCTCTGATCAAGTTTCCTTGCCTACCCAGTGGGGTGATCCTGGTGTGGGAAAGAGTTAAAAGCTCTGCAGACCCTATGTCAGGACAATAACAATCCTCAGTGTCCCCAAGGCATCCCACACTTGAGTCTACAATAGCTCACTCAGTAGACTCTGGAGACCTAGAAGAAGCTGAGAGAGGGCTCCCAGAGGGGCAGCTGTGTCTACCTGGCCCAGCCGGGGAAATGACTTCCCCCTCTGTCCTCTCTGTCCCTCTCTGCGACCCTCCATCGTGGCTGGTGCTGCTGCCCTCCAGAGAGTAAGGACCTGGGGCCAGGGAGCTTTGGGGTAGGAGGGTGCTGGTGGGGTGTGGGGCAGAGCTGAGCCACCCCTGCCAGGGATCGCGGAGACCCAGGTGGTGGGTGGGGCTCCCTCTGCCAGGGTGAGTCTGAGCCTTGAGTACCCTTGATGTCCCCACACCCTGCGGTCTGGGAGGGATTAGGAGGACCAAGAAAAGGCAATGCACAGTGGAGGGGACATGGGGGGGCCTTGTAAATGCAGGGGTGCAAGCATGGGGAAAGGGGAGGCGGTGAGGCCCCCAGGTGGGGTCCCAGGCTGGGTGGGGAGGCGCCCAGACCTCTAATGTGTCCACTGCCCTTGCCACCCTGCCTGGAGCAGCAGTTTCCGGACCCGGCGGTGAGTCCCCCCAAGCCTGCCCTGGCCTCCCCCTCCAGAGCCTCAACCCCAAGCCACCCACCAGCCCCCAGACCACAGCTCCTCCGTCCTGAGCCCCTGGGGGGACTGGGGAGGGGCTGCCCTGAGCTTGCGTGGACCACGGGACACAGGGACTCCAAGCTGGAGGCACCGGCCGAGGAGGATGTGTGGGAGATCCTGCGCCAGGCACCACCGTCTGAGTACGAGCGCATCGCCTTCCAGTACGGCGTCACTGACCTGCGCGGCATGCTGAAGAGGCTCAAGGGCATGAAGCGGGATGAGAAGAAGAGCACAGGTTAGCCCTGCCCCCATGTGGGGAGAGGGCCCAGGCTGGCCTCTGGCTCCACATACATGGGGAAAAACAAATGGAAAAATCCAGCTTAACCCAGAGACTGGTGGGAGAAGAGAGCCCAGGTTATCCCCTGCCTTGTGTAGGAAAGAGGAGGGGTGCCCAGGTTAGCCCCTTTCCACACAGAAAAAGAGGCAAAGGTTACCTCAAAAGCAGCAAGGAAGAACAGGACTGAGCACAAGTAAACCCTTCTCACTGAGCCTAAAACTCAGCCTAGCCCTTCTGTACCTCTCTGTACAAAGAAAAGCAAAGAAGACTGGTTAACTCTTCCCAGAGCCAAAGGAAGAGGGAAGAGGCCAGCCTAGTCCAGGGGGCCACTCATGGAGAAAGAGGAGGGCCTGGTTAACCTTCCTTACAGCAGACAAACAAGGGCACAGGATAGCTCCCCTCACACCCAAGTTAGTCAGAGGAGGAGGGCCCAGGCTAGCTCTTCCCCACGTAGGAGTTGACAAGGGTGGAGGTGAGGCAGGGACATCGATGGCGGTGTCTGCTTGCTCACCACTAAGTCCCCAGAGTCCAGCACGGCACGTGTCACAGAGTGCTCCAGGCATGGCAACTGAAGGAGGGGTCAGCTTCCAGGCAGGAGCATGCAAGATGAGCCTCTCCCAAAACACACAGAACGCAAGTGCTCAAGCCAGGTGTGGTGGTGCACGTCTGTAGTCCCAGCACTTGGGAGGCCGAGGCAGGAGGGTCAGTTTGACTTTGAGGTCAGCCTGGTCAACAGAGCAAGTTCCAGACCAGCCTGGGCTACACAGTGAGATCCTGTCTCAAAAAACCAAAAACATCACATGTGCTCACATGGAAAAGTCCCTTTGTCCTGTGGGCTGGCCTCCCCAGGGTCCCTGACCCTCGACCTCCCTCCCCAATCCTGAACTCAGCCCAGGCACTAGGTGGTCTGACTCTGACCTGCACAGTTGCCCCCATTTACATCAGGAACCCCCTGATGACAGTGTTAACCTTGGAATTGCTGGGCCCAGGACACTTACAAAGGCCTGAAGATGACTGAGGAGGAGCAGAGGGGACAGAGAGAGCCCTGGGGGGCAGGGACATCTGGTAGCAGGAATAGTAATAGTAACAATAAGAGCTAATTTCCAACTAAGCCAGACACTAGATGCTTTGCACAATTGTCTCATCCAGTTTTCCCAATACCACCTTCCTTGGTGGTTGTAGGTGCCATCATCATGTAGGGACTATTATCATTTCCATTATACGGATGAGGAAACTGAGGCACCAGGAGGTTGGTTAGGGAACTCGCCTAAGGTGGCACGGTGCCGGGCACTAGGTCTCTGGCCCCCCTCCCTCGGCAGCTGGCTGCAGGCCCGAGTGTGTGGGGAGGTTGGGGGTCCTGCTCGCAGTGCTGCATTGTCAAGCACAGCAGCAAAAGGAGGCACTGGTGTGGGGTGGGCCTGGACTCCAGACCCCGCTCTGCCACACAGCAGCAGGGCTTGTGGCCTTGGGCCTCCGTCAGCCTTGTTCCCCAGCACTGGCCTTGAGGGCCCCACGGAGTGAGGGCACTGGGAAGGGGCAGAGGTAGGAGCACCCATGTGGTGCTTGCTGTAGAAGCCGAGTCAAGAGGAAGAAAAGGCGCATTTGCGCATCCCTGGTTCTCTTGCTGAGCTTCTGTCTTTCTGGAAGCCGCTAACCCTCTCCCTGAGCTGAAAAGGTGTAGACAACACCAGGGAAGACAGGACAGAGACATAAAGAAAGACAAGGAGGTGCCAGGCACCGTGGCGCACGCCTGTAATCCCAGCGGCGGGGGAGGTGGAGGCAGGAGGATTGCAAGTTCAAGATCAGAGGCAGTCTGTGTAACTTAGCGAGACCCTGTCCCAAAAAGTAAAAAAAAAAATGGGCTGGGGAATGCAGCTCAGTGGTCCAGCACTTGCAGAGCATGCAAGTGCGAGGCCCTGGATTCAACCTCCAGTACCGCAAAAAAAAAAAAAAAAAAAGAGAGAGAGAGAGAGAGACAAGGAGACAGACACACGTAAGAGAGGCAGAGGTGGAGGCAAGGAGGCACAGAAAGGCGGGCGGGGGATGTGGGCATCTGTCCCGGCCACCGTGGCCAGGCCTGGGGGAGCAGGGGGTGGGTGGCAGGGTGGCCCGGAGCTGAGGGGAGAGCACTCAGCCTTTCAGAAGAAGCTGCAGCCGGCCTACCAGGTGAGCAAGGGCCAGAAGATCCGGCTGACGGTGGAACTGGCTGACCCCGACGCTGACGTCAAGTGGCTTAAGAATGGACAGGAGATCCAGATGAGCGGCAGGTGCGAGGGGGCGGTTAGGGGTCTGGGGAGGCAGCGTCACCACCCTGACCCCCTCTCCATACGGGGCTCTGGCTCTGCCTCCTGGCCCCCATCTCTATGTCTCATGCCCCACCTTTGTGACCCCGCTTATCTCTTTCCTTTTCTTTTGGTCTCCTTCTGTCCATGGGGTCACTTCCTCCTGGGGGAGCACTCCAACGGCCCCTTCTGTTCCACAGCAAGTATGTCCCCTCCTGGACAGCCCGGGTGGGGGGCCTGAGGATCGCGATGGGGCACTCTGCCTGGGAGGGGGTCCCCAGCCCTCCTGACTCTCCTCCGCACCCCACCCAGGTACATCTTCGAGTCCATCGGCGCCAAGCGCACCCTGACCATCAGCCAGTGCTCGCTGGCTGACGACGCGGCCTACCAGTGCGTGGTGGGTGGCGAGAAGTGCAGCACGGAGCTCTTCGTCAAAGGTGGGCTGGGGACCCGACACCCAGGCAGGGGCGGGGCGGCCCCAGGGAGCCGGCCCTCACACCATCCCGGCCTGGACAGAGCCTCCTGTGCTGATCACGCGGCCCCTGGAAGACCAGCTGGTGATGGTGGGCCAGCGCGTGGAGTTTGAGTGTGAAGTGTCGGAAGAGGGGGCCCAGGTCAAATGGTGAGTGCTGGGGGTGTGAGGGTGTGGGATGGGGCTGAGGGACGGGACATCTGCCCAGAGGAGGCCGCCTGTGCTCTGTCTGCCCTCCCGCCAGGCTGAAGGATGGGGTGGAGCTGACCCGGGAAGAAACCTTCAAATACCGGTTCAAGAAGGATGGGCAGAGACACCACCTGATCATCAATGAGGCCACGCTGGAGGACGCAGGGCACTACGCCCTGCGCACCAGCGGGGGCCAGGCGCTGGCGGAGCTCATCGTGCAGGGTGAGGCCCGGGTGGGGGCGGGGCTGTTAGCCCAACTCCACCCAGCCATGTGGAGGGACCAGGGCCTGTGTGACCTTGAACAAGTCCCTTTGATACCCAGAGCCTTGCCTTTCCCATCTGTAAAATGAGAAGGCCAAAAGGACCACCACAGAGGGTACAGAGGGGTCACATGGGGCTGACCATTGTCCACCTATGAACACTTGAGGTTACCTGTGTATACTACACCATTGCAGGCACGCACATGTCACACGCACATGTGTGTGTTCATGTGACCCCACATACCCAGACAGGTGTGAACCACCGCCTGCCAACCCTCACAGTCCCCACAAGGACCCAGCTCATGCCCCTCCCGAGCTCACTGGCTCTGCCCGCCCCCAGAGAAAAAGCTGGAGGTGTACCAGAGCATCGCAGACCTGGCAGTGGGTGCCAGGGACCAGGCCGTGTTCAAGTGCGAGGTCTCAGATGAGAACGTGCGGGGTGTGTGGCTGAAGAATGGGAAGGAGCTGGTGCCCGACAGCCGCATAAAGGTGTCGCACATCGGGAGGTGAGCATGCGGGGCAGGCGGAAGGCACAGGCAGAGACTGAGAGAGACACAGAGAGGGGGAGGAAGAGACAGACAGAGGCGACGGGACAGCCTGAGAGGCAGACAGAAAAAGACAAGAAGACAGAACGTGAGAGAGAGAGAGAAAGAAATGGACAGAGGAGTGTCTGCTTGAGACAGAGCAGAGGTACAGAGACAAGGAAGAGAGAGACACACTGGGTCAGGGGCCCCCATCCCTCTCCCAACCCGTGACCAGGCAGGACAGCAGGCCACCCGGGAGGGGCGCTGGCCACAGGCCGGCTCTCTCCACCCTCTGGCTCATCCGGCAGCATCTGGGCCTGCGTGCTGGGCCGGAGTTTACAGGGATTACTGTGACCAGCCCTTGTCCACTCTCCAAGGGTCCAGCCATGGGGATGCTCTGGCCTAGACAGAACTTCTACGCCGTCTGCCTCTGAAAACACGTGAGGGATCTGGAAAGTGTAAACACAGAGAAAGACCATTTCTTACAAAAGCAGAACAGTAAGGAGCTAGGATGAGGCGTGGTCCCTGGGAACCCTGGCTGGGGTGTCCCATGGGGCCATGTGGTCCAATGGGGTCCCCTGAGCCACCACCACCCTGCAGGGTCCACAAATTGACCATTGACGACGTCACACCTGCTGACGAGGCCGACTACAGCTTTGTGCCTGAGGGCTTTGCCTGCAACCTGTCAGCCAAGCTCCACTTCATGGGTGAGCCAGCTCGGGGTGCTGTGCGGTGGCAGGAGCAGGAGGCATCGTGGCTGGGCCCTACCTGCAGCCTCATGACACTTGTTACTCCTTTTCTTGCAGAGGTCAAGATTGACTTCGTGCCCAGGCAGGGTGAGTTTCAGGATCTCTGTGTGCCGCCTCAGCTGTGCCCACTTCCTGGCACCCCAGCCCAGCCATGCCTCGCCTACGCTCCGGACAGGGAAGAGCGAGGATCCCGGAGTGGCTGGCCAGAGGCCCAACTCCAGCTCTGCCACGCACCATCATGGGCCAGTTATAATCTCTGTGGCCTCGGTTTCTTCATCTGTAAATGGGGATAGCGATAGTGCGACGTCTATTTGGTGGATATGAAGATGAAATGATGCATGAGAGATGTCAGATAGTGTCATAGAAGTGAACAGGGATGAAGTTTTGTTATTATGCCGTCTGCCTTTTTTTTTCTCTCTCTCGGTACTGGGGATTGAACCCAGGGCCTTGCACTGGACAAGTGTTCTACTACTGAACTATATCCCAGCCCTTTTTTTACCTTTGAGACAGGGTCTTGCTAAGGTGCCCTGATTGGCCTCAAAGCTGCAATCCTCCTACCTTAGCCTCCCGAGTCACTTGAATTATAGGCAAGCACCACTGAACCCAGAAAATTGCTTTTTATTTTAATTTTAATTAATTAATTCGTTTATTTATTTGGCAGTGCTGAGGTTTGAACACCTCATACATACATGAGGCCTCATACATGCCAGGCAATCACTCTGCTATTTCCATCACCCTTCTGGTCTTTTGGAAGTTACTGTCCTGCTTTTAGATGAAGTTCTAATCAGATATTTTAGATTTTTTTTTTTTTTTTTTTTTGTGCTACAGGGGGTTGAACCCAGGGCCTCTTGCTTGCATGCTCTGCAAGTGCTGGACCATTGAGCTGCACCCTCAGCCCATTTTTTTACTTTTTGACTTTTTGAGACAGGGTCTTGCTAAATTTCGCAGACTGCCTCTGGTCTTGAATTTACAATGCTCCTGCCTCCACTTCCCGAATTGCTGGGATTATAGGCGTGTGCCACCACGCCTGGCATGGTGAAATTTTTTTTTTTTTTTTTTTTTTTGTGGTACTGGGGGTTGAACCCAGGGCCTTGCTCCTGCATGCTCTGCAAGTGCTGGACCACTAAGCTGCACCTCAGCCCATTTTGTTTTTTTTTTTTACTTTTTGAGACAGGGTCTCGCTAAATTACGCAGACTGCCTCTGGTCTCGAACTTGCGATACTCCCTCCGCCTCCCGAGCCGCTGGGATTACAGGCGTGCGTCACCACACCTGGCCCTGGTGAAATAATTTTGAGAAACACTAAATACTTGATATACCTCCTCTTAATTCACAAGAGACATTAATGTGTTGAAGGCTCTGAAACACTCTGTAGTAAAGAAACATGCTGGACTTTAACTCAAGACTTCCTAATTTGGCCATGGAAACGTTTTAATTTTTTCCTAGCAGGACATTGGTAGTCCCCCAAACACCTGTGTGAAATGCTATGCTAGGCGCCCTGAATGTTACAAATCTCCTGAAGAACTTCCTGGGGTTATGGAAAGTTCTCAGTCTTGTCTGAATTGGTGGTTACACAGATGTATGCACACTTTTTTCAAAACTCGTGAGATTTGCCAGACTCAGTAGTGGATACCTGTAATACCAGTATTTGGGTGCCTAATGCAGGATTGCGAGTTCAAGGCCAGCCTGGGCAATTTAGTGAGACCCTGTCTCAAAAAGAAAAAGAAAAAGAAAAGAGAAGAAAACAAAACAAAACATTTACCATGTATAAATTATAACTCAAGAAAACTGATAACACTGGGGCATGCTGGCATGTGTCTGTAATCCCAGCAATTTAGGAGGCCGAGGCAGGAGGATCATGAGTTTAAGGCCATAGGCAGCCTGTGTAACTTAGCAAGACCCTGACTAGAAATTAAAAATAGGCTGAGGGTGCAGCCTTGTGGTAGAGCACTTGCAAAGTATGTGCAAGGCCCTGGTTTCAACACCCAAGTACCACAAAAAACCAAACGAAAATAAAACAAAAAATCCTGATAACAAACCACCAATCAAAGACATGGGTCCCGGGGCCCCATCCCCAATGATCTGTTCTCCTTCCAAGTCCCCACGCCCAGTTCCTGTCCCTGTGCCCCTCCCTTTTCTCTGATCTATGCCATCTACCCACTCCTCAGAACCTCCTAAGATCCACCTGGACTGCCCAGGCCGCAAACCTGACACCATCGTGGTTGTAGCTGGGAACAGGCTACGCCTGGATGTCCCCATCTCTGGGGACCCTGCTCCCACTGTGATCTGGCAGAAGACCATCACACAGGTACTGTGGCTCCCTCCTCAGTGTCCCCATTTGGAGGATGGGTGTGTAGGGACAGATGAGGGTTAGGACCTGCTTCCCAACTCACCCCACATCTCACATGCTTGCCCCCCAGCTAGCCACCCACTGGGAGCACAGAGGTGGCAATGGCCGGAGGTGGGGCAGGGCGTTGGGCAGGTAGGGGCTGAAGGAGAGACAGAGGAGCCCCTCCAGGCTGAGGCAGCCTCTCTCTCCTGATTCCTCCTGCTCCAGGGGAAGAAGGCCCCAGCCAGGCCAGCCTCCGATGCCCCAGAGGATGCAGACAGTGACGAGTGGGTGTTTGATAAGAAAGTGAGTGACACCGGGGGCAGTGGTGCATGCCTGTAATCCCAGCAGCTTGGGACGTGGAGGTGGGAGGACCACAAGTTCAAGACCAGAGGCAGTCTGCGAAACTTAGTGAGACCCTGGCTCAAAAAGTAAAAAAAAAAAAAAAAAAAAAAAAAAAAAAAAAAAAAAAAAAAAAAAAAAAAAAAAAAGGGCTGGGGCTGCAGCTCAGTGGTCCAGCACTTGCAGAGCACCCAGTACTGCAAAAAAAAAAAAAAAAAAAAAAAAGGTGAGTGAGGCTGAAATCGGGGCATACCCCATGGTCCTGCATCATTTCTACCCTGTGGTGTCCATCCCTGGATGAGGGTTCCATGGAGGTGCCACACCTGGCCAGGTGTGTTCCTTCACAGGCAGGGGCTCTATGGGCCCTCACATCTTGGGCCGGTACGCTGGGGGAAGGTAACTGACAGGCCCCTCACAAAGGTGTTGACATCCAGACATGGCCAGGAAGCCCTTGCAGCTGGGCTCCTCCCTGGATCCCTTCCCCTTGCGCTCACCTTGACTTTCCTCCCAGCCAGCAAGCGGGTTCCCCGGCACTCTGCCGTTCGTGCAGCTGTTGCGGGGGGTGGCGGTGGGTTCTCCCAGCTCTCCCTCTCTTCCTCTGTGGCACTCCAGGGTTCTCCCAAAGGCCTGTGCACCTGGGGTCTTGCTGGATCCTCACTATAGTTTTGTGAGGTCATGTTATTTCCTCTCAACAGACTGGGAAACTGAGGCATAGGGTGATTGCCCAAGCTAGATTGAGAAAGCGGGAGCTCGACTCTGAGCCCCCTGCCCGTGGTGGGTGTCGAATGGCACTGACGTTTCTGAACTGGATGCTTCCATGGGTGCAGTCTCCCTCAGGCTGTGTCCCCTTCTCACGGACCCTGCACTGAGCTCCCCTCTCATCACAGGGCTGCTGGCTACTGCAGAGGCTGCAGGGGTCTCTGGGTCTGACTTGGCCCCTGAACCCAACTCTCTCTGACCTTCAGCTGCTGTGTGAGACCGAGGGTCGGGTCCATGTGGAGACGACCAAAGACCGCAGCATTTTCACGGTAGAGGGGGCAGAGAAGGAAGACGAGGGTGTCTATACTGTCACAGTGAAGAACCCCGTGGGCGAGGACCAGGTCAACCTCACAGTCAAGGTCATCGGTGAGAACACCTGGAGTCCAGGCCAGAAAATACAGAGGGGCAACCCCAGGGGGGCCCAACCACTCACTCAACAGACACCAGGGGCCGCTCTGAGCCACGCAAGGGTAATGAATGGAATAGGTTTGTACGCCTGCAAGGAGCCCTGCCCTAAAGGGAGACGGGAGCAGAAATGTCATTTCCCCAACACATGAGCTGAGTCTGAAGTGCTGTGGGAGCAGTAAGCGTGGGGCCAGTCCCTGATGGGGGCGCAGACAAAGCCTTTGGGATGCCGAGGAGGTGGAGGGGAAACTCATGCCAGGCAGAGGAGACCGCGTGGAAAGGCTGGAGGTGTGAAAGGGTTTTGGGCTGTGAAGAATGAATGAAGCAGAGCCCGGTGCAGTGGCGCACACCTGTTATCCCAGCCTCTCGAGAGGCGGAGGGGGGAGGATCACAAATTCTAGACCAGAGGCAGTCTGTGTAACTTAACGAGACCCTGTCTCAAAAAGTAAAAACAAAAACAAAAAAATGGACTGGGGGCGCAGCTCAGTGGTCCAGCACTTGCAAAGCATGCAGGTTTGAGGCCCTGGGGTTCAACCCCCAGTACCACACCCACACCCACACAAAAGAATGAATGAAGCCATTCCGGAGGGGAGGACTGGATGAGGTGGGAAGAACATGGGCAGTGGGGAGCCATAGAGGGTTGAGTGCAGGCAAGTGACAGGATCAGATTCTAGAAAGTCCGCTGTGGCTCTAGGGGCGGTGGAAGCATCCCCGCAGTTGTGGTTTGGGGGTGGTGAGCAGAGGAATGAGGTTGTCAGACTGAGGCGGGCAAGCGCCACTGTGGTCCTTTCTTTCCCTCCAGACGTGCCGGATGCCCCCGCGGCCCCCACGATCAGCAACGTGGGCGAGGACTCCTGCACCGTGCAGTGGGAGCCTCCTGCCTATGACGGCGGGCAGCCGGTCCTGGGTGAGCGCGAGGGCATGGGGGACGGCCGGGGGCAGCAGGCGCCAAGGTCCTGGGGCTGGGCCCGAGCTCCCAGGTCCTCTCCTCAGGCTACATCCTGGAGCGCAAGAAGAAGAAAAGCTACCGGTGGATGCGCCTCAACTTCGACCTGCTGCGGGAGTTGAGCCACGAGGCGCGGCGCATGATCGAGGGCGTGGCTTACGAGATGCGCGTCTACGCAGTCAACGCAGTGGGCATGTCCAGACCCAGCCCCGCCTCCCAGCCCTTCATGCCCATCGGTGAGATTGCGCCCCAGCCGCACACCTCCCAGGGCAAAAGGGGCACCAATGATAGCACCTGGACTGCTGAGAGGCAGCCGCCAAACTAGGCATTTACATCTAGGGGCGCCTCTGCGGCTCAGTCGGGGATAATCTGCCTCATTTTACAGGTGAGGAAACTGAGGCTGGGAGAAGTTAAATGAACAGCTCTGGACCGCCCCGTTGGTATAGTGACACTGAGACACCCACCCCCATTCTGACCCTGGTTCACTTTTTGAGCCTCACTTTCTGGATCCAGATGGGGATAGTGAAGCTACTTCACAGAGCGTTGTTGGGAGGAAATGAGATGGTGCAGGCAGGGGACCTGGCACACAGCAGTCGCTCAATGCATGCTGACTGTCCCCTGCTCCCCATGACTTTCAGAACAGGGTTTGTCATATACGGGACGGGGCAAGTCCAGTGGGTGGCTCCAGGCTCTGTCTGTGGAAAGAGCCCTGGACCAAAATTCGGAGATGTGGTTTGCAGCTTCAGCTCAAGCGTCCCTAGGAGGCCGCCTGGAGTCAGAGTCTCTCCCCAAAGCCTCAGCTTCCTGGTCTGTGTAATGGGCAGCTGGGAGGGTGGAGTAGATACTGAGAGTGGGGCAGGGCGCCTGAGGACATCTGACCTCACCAGGATGTGTGAACCTGGAGGAGACAGAAGGGTCCTAGGTTGAGGAGGTGACAGGAATCTAGGGGTGCCTTTGGGAGGACAGTCCAGGTCTCCCTTTTGGGGAACTGACTTCTGATTTGTGCATTTTTATCTTTTCAGCCTACAAAGTCAGGAAGTTCCCATGTTTTAAGCTAGTTTCTGGGCTGTTTTTGTTTCGTTTTTGTCTTTTGCAGTACTTGGAGGTTGAACCCAGGGCCTAGCACATACTTTGCAAATGCTCTACCAAAGGGCTACACCGCCCAGTCCTTTTTTTTTTTTTTTTGAATCAGGGTCTCACTAAGTTATGCAGGCTGCCTCTGGCCTCAAACCTGAGAGCCTCCCGCCTTAGCCTCCTGAGTCACTGGGATTTCAGGAGTGTGCCGTAGGGCTGATTTTTTTTTTCTTAAAGTACACTTACAGAATTTCCTACATGACAGAGGTGGTTCCTTGCAAGCTTCCTTATGTTCTCTTGGCTCTTTTCCTGTCTAGGTCCCTCTTTTGTATTGCTGTTGCTGTCTGTCAGTCAGTCTAGAGACACGTCTTTTATTGCAGCCAATATTCCTGACAGTGCTTGAGAGGCAGCTGAGAGGGATGTCCCACAAGACCAGGGGGCAGTCAAGGGGAAGGGTGGTGGGTTTGCAGCTTCCTGGACTGGTGCAGGCTCGCTCAGCCCCTCTCTGACCTCCCTCCGCCCAGGCCCTCCCGGCGAACCGACCCACCTGGCTGTGGAGGACGTGTCTGACACCACCGTCTCGCTCAAGTGGCGGCCTCCGGAGCGCGTGGGCGCAGGCGGCCTGGATGGCTACAGTGTGGAATACCTCCCCGAGGGCAGTGAGTGCCCAGCTCGCAGCCCCAGGCCACCCCAACTCAGCCTTCAGGACGGGGACAGGGGACGGGCAGCGGCTGGGGTGTGGCGCAGACCCTACCTATGTTCTCCCCGCCCCCATGTCCTCCACTAGGCTCAGAGTGGGTAGCTGCCCTGCAGGGACTGACGGAGCGCACGTCCTTGCTGGTGAAGGACCTGCCCACCAGGGCCCGGCTGCTGTTCCGCGTGCGGGCACACAATGTGGCGGGGCCTGGAGCCCCCATCACCACCAAGGAGCTGGTGACGGTTCAGGAGATACTGCGTGAGTGCCCCTGGGGCACCACCACAGGCCCTACCACTCGCCCCTCATGCCCTTGGTGTCCAGTGGGGATGGAGGCCCTGTCAGAGATTCGCGCTGCAATGCTGGACAGGGATAGGAGGGGAGGGGCCTTCATCCGTGCGTAGGGCCCCCTCGGTTTTCCCGGGTCAGCCCCCCAGTTCTAGAGAGGGGTCATCCTCTCCCAGCTCTATGGTGTAAGTCTCTCAGCTCCAACAGGTAGGTGTGGTCTGTGCTCCCAGGACTGAGCAATGAGGCTTCTCCAGGTCAGATCAGCCCATCTGGATTCTACTTTCTTCTATTTCTTGCCCCCCCCCCCACTGCCCCTTCTCTTTTTTTCAGTACTTGAGGGTTGAACCCAGGACCTTGAACATACTTTTGCAAGTGCTTTACCACTAAACTGCACCTCAAAGCCTCTTTTTTATGTTTTATTTCGAGACAGGGTCTCCTTAAATTACACATGGTTCCTCTGGCCTTGAATTTGTGATCCTCTTGCCTCTAACTCCTGAGTTGCTGGGATTACAGGCAGGTGCCACCATGCCTGGCTATTTCTTGTCTCAATTAAGACTCAGTCATGTAAGGATTGGTTCTCCAGATTAAAAAGCAGCCACAAAAGCTGGGCACAGTGGCACACGCCTGTAATCCCAGCGGCTCTTGAGGCGGAGGCAGGAAGATTGCAAGTTTGAGACCAGAGGCAGTCTGCATAACTTAGCGAGACCCTGTCTCAAAAAGTAAAAAAAATGGGCTGGGGGTGCAGCTCAGTGGTCCAGCACTTGCAGAGCATGCAAGTGTGAGGCCCTGGGTTCAACCCCCAGTACCGCAAAAAGAAAAAAAAGAAAAAAAAAGAGAAGAAAGAAAGAGACTACAAAGGGGTGAAAATAGCACAGGGCATAGGGTCTGAAAACCTAGATTTGCACCCTGGCCAGCTGAGTGACCTCAAACAAGTGGCTTACCCTCTCTGATCTCTGCCTCTTGAAGCAGTGTGGTGAGGCTCAGGAGGAAGCAGGAACTTTGTAAACCTTTGGGGGTAGGGCCGACTGGAGTTACTGTGGTCAAGAGGGCCAGGTTGGCAGGCAGCTTTCTTCTTAGCTGCAGCTCTCTGGGCCCTGCCTCAAGAGAGAACACAGTCGTGACACTCCTCTGGGACAGGGTCATGGAGGGCTCTCACTCAACTGCCCCCTCTGCACCCACAGAACGGCCACGGCTGCAGCTGCCCAGGCACCTGCGCCAGACCATCCAGAGGAAGGTTGGGGAACCCGTGAACCTCCTCATTCCCTTCCAGGTAGGCCAACCCCTTCTCAGCCCCCGAGAGGCCACACCCGAGGGATCTGTCCCAGCATTGCCTGGTCCAACGCCTCCCTCACGCATGTGCAGCTGGGGTAGTGGCCAGCCCTCAGGGCCGGCCAGGCTGAGGCTTGAGCTGTCCCTCCACCCAGGGCAAGCCCCGGCCTCAGGTGACCTGGACCAAAGAGGGGCAGCCGCTGGCAGGCGAGGAGGTGAGCATCCGCAACAGCCCCACGGACACCATCCTGTTCATCCGGGCCGCCAGCCGTGCCCACTCAGGCACCTACCAGGTGACACTGTGCGTCGAGAGCATGGAGGACAAGGCCACGCTGGTCCTGCAGGTTGTGGGTGCGTGGTCCTCCCACTGAGCCCACCCATCTTCTGTCCCTGAGCTGCACTGCTCGGGGCCTGGACCAAACCTTGGGACCAACCTGGAGTGTCTGGTTTTTCAGCCCAGAGCCCCTGCAGAAGGCGATAGGCCAGGTCCTGACTGGTGGAGCCCGGGGCCCCTGGGGGCTGATGTGCCCCTGCTCTTGCTCAGGCAGCACCAGATGTGCAGCAATGACTGGATCTGTCTCCCGCAGACAAGCCCAGCCCTCCCCAGGCTATTCGGGTTATTGAGTCTTGGGGCTTCAATGTGGCTTTGGAGTGGACTCCACCCCAGGACGATGGCAACACAGAGATCCTGGGCTACACGGTCCAGAAAGCTGACAAGAAGGCCATGGTGAGCCTGGGGTCCTGGGCTCCCCATCTTCCCTCCCTTGGTCCAACTGCCCCTCCCTGTCCTTACCATCCTCCCTCTGCTGGTCTGGCTCCCATCACGGGAGGGGTGGAGCTGCCAGGGGTCCCCCTGAGATCCTTCCTCATATCCCCCAGGAGTGGTTCACTGTCCTGGAGCATTACCGCCACACCCACTGCATGGTGTCTGAGCTTGTCATTGGCAATGGCTACTACTTCCGGGTCTTTAGCCAAAACATGGTGGGTCTTAGCGACGTAGCCGCCACCACCAAGGAGCCTGTCTTTATCCCCAGACCAGGTACTGGACTCTCACACCCACCCATGGGGAGCTGGGCAGGGAAGGGAGCCTGGCGGGGGGTGGCCCTCTTGGTACCAAGTGCTATCACCCACAGGCATCACGTATGAGATCCCCAAATACAAGGCCCTGGATTTCTCCGAGGCCCCAAGCTTCACCCAGCCCCTGGCAAACCGCTCGATCATCGCAGGTTACACCACCATCCTGTGCTGTGCTGTCCGGGGTAGCCCCAAGGTAGGGACTTCAGGCCCTGGTCCAGGCTGACAGGAGGCGCAGCTCCTGGGCTCAGCCCTCAGGCAGCCCTCTCCCAGCAGGCCTCCTTGGCTTTCATACCGTTTCTGGGAATCCACCATGTTCCTTCCCCCAAAGAGGGCCTTGGCACTCTTGGCTCCACGTTCACTCCCAGCCTTGGGCATAGTTTGGGACTCTAGTGGGGCCCCCTAGAGTGGAGTCACAAATGCCAGTCTCCCTGGATTCCTGCCGGGTCCCCTCTCACCTGAAATGTGCTCTCTCCCGCTACCTGACTTATAGCCCAAGATTTCCTGGTTCAAGAACGGCCGGGACCTGGGAGAAGACGCCCGCTTCCGCATGTTCAGCAAGCAGGGGGTGTTGACCCTGGAGATTAGAAAGCCCTGCCCTTTTGACGGGGGCACCTATGTCTGCAGGGCCACCAACCTGCAGGGCGAGGCTCAGTGTGAGTGCCGCCTGGATGTACGAGGTGAGGAGCCTGCCAGGCCAGGGCCTGGAAGGCAGAGAAAGCAGGGGGCCAAGCAGGGACCCCGGGCTTGGCTCTGCTGTCCTGGCCCAAGCAGCGGCCCTGGCTGCCAGAGCACTGGCCCTGTCATGTCCCATGGGTGTTGGCTGCTGAGACGGGGCTTGGTTCTGCCCTCTGGAAGGCTGAGAAGACACAGGGCATGGCCTCCTTCTCTCTGCAGTGCCTCAGTGACCAGGCTGGCTCCCGGGATGGCCAGGTATACTGTTCAGATCACCCCATTACCCAGGGCCCAAGTCAGAGGCTGAGGCCTGGCCCTGGGTGGCCATCAGGAAATGGGGTGTGGGAACCCTCGGTTCACTCACAAAGGAGCCTCTGTCACAGGTACAATCAGAAGCCAGCCCATGGCCCAGGAGCCTGGAGGGAAGCCAGAGCAGCCCCGTTCCTGCCATGGGAAGTGTGTGTGTGCGCGTGTGTCCCGGGGGAGGGCAGCAGCTGGATGGCCAGGCCTGGTGGGCTCTGCAAAGCCCAGATTCACAGCTCCCAAGGGAGCTTTCAGATCTCTGGGTTACAGAGTGGGCTTGGGGAACGGTGGTGGGGACAGGCCCTTCTGGCTGCTCGTCTTCCCAAGGCGTAAGGGCAATAAAAGATCAGTGTGGTCATGGTGGACTGACACTTGTTCAGTGTGCTCATTTTTACGAATAAGCATAGGGACAGTTACCTGATCTTGTCAGATACCCTGTCTCCCAGGTCTGAGGCCCAGGGTAGAATCCTGAATTCGTAAAATATCAGCACCTCAGTCTTGCCCCATATTCACTGTTTAGATGAGGAAAGTGTGGGCACAATAGTGCCAGAACCCCAGGCTCTCCTTCCTAGGCCCAGGGGCTCCGCGTGATCCTTGTCCCAGGGACCCAGGGTCACACCAGCAGGGGTGGGGCAAGGCAGAGTCTGATGTAGTCCTGGGCCCACAAGGACTGGAGGAGAGCAGCACTGGGTTGCTTTGGGGCCCCAGTGAGCAGTGACCCCACAGCCCATCCCCAGGCATGTCTCCCATGGGAGTGCGATCCCATCCAGATGAAGACTCTGGGCACCAGGAAGCAGTAAGAGCCAGGACCTTCTCAGTTCTTACTTCCCTCCATGGAGAGCCCAAATCCGACCAGGAATTTCCTTTAGGGAGCCAGCAGGCCTCAGAGTCACCCTGACAGTGTGGCTGGTCTTCTGCCCACAGAATGCCAGGTTTTCCCATGACATAGAAATCCCATGAAGTGTGGACCTGGGTTGCTTCTTAGAGTTCTACCCAGTGTGAGGCACTTTCTTAGCCAAGAGCCCAAAGCTAGTCTTGGGGCCTGTGGCATGCCTGGGGCCTGGCTTTTTGGTCACTGCTCTATTAATCTGCTGGCCAGTTCATTAGCACCCTAGCCCTCTGCAGAGCCCCCAGGTGTGGCAGGAAAGGGAAGCTCCCCTCACTGCCTCTCTCTGGGAGCCTGAGAAGGCCAGAAAGTGGGAGGCAGGAGCCAGGGCCTCAGGATGCCAGAGAATGGATGTGGATGACCTCCTCTCCCTCCTTCAAGCCTGAGGTGACTTTGCAGTCTCAGGACAGCCTTCCTCAGGCCTGGGCTGAGAGGAGGTACCATTTAACACAAGGAGTCAGGGACCCCATGGGGAATTGAGGGAATTTATTTCACATTCACATAGCTGTACACTTTCTATAAATAATGTGGAGCTGAAATATTTACAATCATTGACCCCCAGGCCATCTCTGCCTTCCGGCACCAGATGCCAGGAGACACTGCCTGCAGACAGTGTACACTGAACTCGGCCCTGACCCACCCCTTTCCGGCTGTTGGGCACAGCGGCCAGTGGTCCCTGGGTCTCCATCACCCCTCCACCCTGCCCCCTCCTGCTGAAGGCCAGGCAGACCATGGTGAAGTCACTACCAGCACCTGGCAGCCCCTCAGCAGTGCCCCTCATGGAGGCAGCCGCAGAGCCTGCGACCAGAGTGTGGGCAACGCACAAGGAAGCAGGGGGCTGCTGCGCCCTCCAGCGGCCCTGGCTCTTCCTTCCCCGGCCCTCCCTCATCTGGGAGGGCTGACCCCGAGTTTCCCTCACTTGCCACATTGGGTCTGCCCCAGGTGCCATCATGCCAGATCACCGAGGGTAGGGAGTGGACTCCTGCACTGGGGGGTATAACGCCAGGGACGAGGACAAAGAGTCACAATACAAATATCTTACGGACACACGATGGCGGGCCTGCACTGGCCCCACAGACACACATGCTCTCTTGAGCCCTGAGAGGACAGTAGGCTGGTCGTCTGGGAGAAGGGAGGGAGAAGGTAGAAGAGACTAGCTTAGCCCTGGGACAGATGCGTACGAAGACACACTCAGAAACGCGACACTCGGACTGGCTGAGCCACACGCACATTGTCCCTTCTCAGTCACGGCAGCTTCGTGCACCTGTGAGCAGCGAGAGGCCAGCGGCGCCCGGGGCTGGGCTGGCCATGCAGTCCTTCTCCATCAGCTAGAGACTGGCCGGGGAGGGGTTCTCAGATCCTCCTCACTGCTGCGCACGGCAGCCACGTACGAGAAGAGACACAACACAGAGTAGCAGATCTCGTGGGCCTAGAGAGGAGAGAGAACCAGACAGCTCAGCCGCGCTGAGGTTCCTGCACCTCCACACACGGAGGGGCTGCCAGTGGGGCAGTGTCTGCCCTCACGCTGAGCACAGGCCTCCGGGCTAAAGTGAGTCCTCGGAAGCTGCTCCTATAGCTCCCAGGATGGAAGGCTCATTTTGACTCCAGTCTTTGGCATCTACACCAAGTCCCCCACGAGGGCTACCCTCCCCCTGTCCAAAGGTCCCCAGGGGGCCCTGAGCACTCTGGCCTGGCAGGGTTGGGTGGCAGACTCACCATTGGTGTCTTGTACTTGTGGCTCACCACTTCTTTAATTTCAGGAACTAAAACCGGACGGGCAAGAGACAAAACAGAAAGTTCAAAACTAAGAGCAACAGTGCTGTGCTCCCCCAGGCGGCAGCGCCCGGCACCAGGTCCCCTTCCCCTCTGTAGCCTCTCACAGTCACTGCAGCAGCATAGGCCACAGCAGGGCAGAGGCCACCTTGGCCACTAGACGCCTCAGTCTGTCCGGCCAGGCTCCTCGGCCGCAGCAGCTCTTTACTTGATGGCTGCGAGTCTACCCACTTCTCTGGAAGCCCCAGGGTGGGAGGGGCTGGCCATTCTCCAGCCTGGTCACGGCTACTGTCCAGGGCCCTTGAGGGATTGCAGTGGGGAAGAGAGTGGTCTCTGGCCTGTGTCTCACCTGCTGAGACGCTGTGAACTCATCCCTGTCACCAGCCCATAAATCTGGTCATGTTAAACACGATTCCCTTTACTCCCAGCCTTGACAAAGACGGCCGTGAGGCTGATGAGGAAGGGACGTGATATTAAACCCCTCAGACCCGGAGGTGTCCTTCCCTGAGCAGCAGGAGAAGCCCAGGCCTGCCTGTGTGAGGGAGAGCGTCAGAGGGCTCTGGAGCAGACACACCGAGCAGGAGAGACAGGCGAGGACAGCACCCAGGGAGGGAGGTGACAGGGAGCTTCAGGCAAATACACACATGTCTACAGCCCAGAATGCAAGAGGAGTCGCCCTCGCCCCAGCCATGCAGGGGCTCTGCCCCACCCAGAGAGGCGACGAGGCCCCAGTCCCAGCCATCCGTGTGGCCTCGTGAGGCTGGAGGAGGGGCATGGCATCTTGGGGCCAGAAAAGGCAGGACGAGAGCTGGCCACACCTTCTTCTGACCCTGGGAGGTAGAATTAGGGTAGCCCAGGGTTAGTGTGGAGGAAACTGGTCAAAGGTGGGTAAGAAGCCCCATTCTCCTGAGTTGGAAGAGTCCCCAAACATCTCTCTGACAGAAGAGAGACGGAAGCACATGGGGGAGAGAACTCAGGACCAGTGAGCCAGAGCGAGGTGGGGACATTGGGAAGGAAGAGGGTGGGAGCGGAAGGAAGAGAGGGGCTGGCAATGGGAGCAGCTGGTTGTGGAAGGGAGCCCGCCCCCCACTGCAGGGCCTGAGGCTAGGCCCAGGGAGAGGCAGCACAGCTGAGCCGAGGTCACTTTACCTGCCGGAGAACGAAGGTTTTCATAGCAGCGATGAGGGGCACAAAAGAATGAAGCACAGACACAGCAGGAACTCAAAGCCCCAGGTGAGAGCCCGACCCCACTCCTTAGCACTTGCTGCGGAAGGCTGGCTGCAGCTGCTGGCTACCCCTGCCTTCTGCCTCTGAGGCCCACTAGGCTTCTCTGGCCTCAGGTGAGTCTGCCTGGGACACCTCATGCCCTCCTCTAGCACAGAGGCCAGGCAGAGCCCACAGTAGCACCAGGGAAGCTGGGTGGAGCACTGGGCTGCTGGAGAGTAGGCAGCAGGCTACGTGGACACAGCAGAGCTTGGGGATCGCCAGTCTGCTCTGCCCCAGAACTTTCTGACCACCAGCTGGCCAAACAAGAGAAAGCGGTGCTACTGCATTGAGCCTCATCAGTACCCTTGCTAGACTCTACACCCATGTAAGGCCCCTGCGCTTCCGTGGCCATTGCTGTCTTCTCCTTCTCCTTCCCTTCTCTCTTCATGGGGGTCCTGTTCCTCCCTGTCACTCCTGCTACTCCTGACCTCTCTGCAGAGGTTCTTCTTCTTTTTTTTTCTCTGCCCCTAGTCCCTCCTCTGGAGCTCCAAGGTTTGAGTTACTGCCATGTGAGTCCAGACCTAAGAGCAAAATAGTGTAATTACCAAATTCTTCCAGGACAAAGACGCCTCGAACTGTATTGCACTTTTTAATGTGATTCAGCTCTATGAAAACCTGCAAGAGAGGGAGGGAGGGCGGGATAAGGCCCAGAGGCTCTGCCCCTGCCCCACAAAGCCCACTCTCCCAGCTACAGCCACCCACCCCAGGAAACCTAGTTCTCCAAGGGAGGACAGAAGAATCCACGCACACACAGTCAAAAGCGCTAAGAAGCGAAGAAAGCAGAAAGGGCAAGTACCTTCCGCTCCTGGCCGGAGGAGAAAGCATGGGAGAGAAATGAAGGCGTTAGTTTTAATGGTCAAACCAATCCAAAGACCCCTCTGCTGGCCTGGGCTGCCCGCCCATACCCTCTGCCTGGGGCAGTGCTCAGAGGACACGGTGCCCCGGGGGTTCCAAACTCAGCCCATCAGGTTTCTACCCTTCCATACATCCTCCTCCGGCGCAGAGGGCTGGCACAGGTGCAAAGCTCCCCTCACACTGTCCTTGGTGGGGAGGTGTTCATATCTTCCTTGACACAGGATACAGGACCTCCCAAGAAGGATTAACAACCACCACCACCTGCTGAGCACAGACTTGAAATCTTACAAATACTATTTCTAGTGCTTACACCTGTGTGGCACAGTCTATAGCGTGCATTTTACAGATGAGAGAATAGGATCAGAAAGTTTATCTGACCATCTGGCCTTCAAATCCAAGCACATTCTGACTCCAAGTCTGTGCTTTTCCTATCTATTACCCCAGACTGTATAATTGCGCCAGGAGGGTCCACACCGACTGCCTATTGCATGGCAGACGATGGGCTGCAAGCCGTTTCCCCACAATCACGTCAGACCATGAGGTTGGATCGAGAAGTCAGCCTTAACCCCTGCTCTCTGCAGAATTCCTCTCTAGGGGTCCAGCCTGCCACCACAGAGCAGCTTGGCCATGCTGTGTAACTGTCAGATAACACGGAGGGCCCAGAGGGGCCACCCAAGAGCAGGACAAGGAGGCAGCAGAGCATCAGGGTGTGATTTAACAGGAGCTCATCTTCAGAAGGGAGTGCCACTCCACTGCAATAGGGTTGGAAACCCCTCCCCAGGAAGTGCCAGCACCACTGTGGTCTGAACAAGTACTTAGGTAACCCCTCCTTGGGCTGACCCTAAGCTCTCCAAGAGTTTGCTGCCACCCTAGTGCCCAGACCTGAAATACACTAATGGGCTGCCAGGAAGCCTGGGCAGCTGTTTCTTGCTATGCCACAGCTTCCCAGCTGGATTCCTGAAATAGGGTGAGCTAAACTCGTGAGTGGAGGGAGAGCCACAGCAGTCAGATAGCCACCTCGCCTGGGTTTCTGCTGCCTGGCCAGGGGCCGCAGGGCATAACAATGGGACCTTGCTCAGAGCCTCAGGGAGAGGACCCAGGACATTGGGGAAGGGGAGGAAAGGCACTTATGTGATGAGTCAGAGCTGGGAACGGACCTGGGACGATGCGCTGGCCTCAGAGGGAATTAGCTTAAGGAAATGTCCACTGAGAGAAAAAGTAACACTGTGTTAAAAGACCAAGAGGAAAAAAAAGTCAGCTCCTAGGGTAGAATCACAATAAGGGGAAGATGATCCTGAAGTGTTCCCCCATCAAAAGAAGGGGCGCGGGGCCTGTGGAGCAGGGCATAGAGTGGGAACACCCAGAGGAAGGGAAAGGCAGGAAGAAGAATCAGCAGAAGGAAAAGGCAAATAAACACACACACTCCAAGGGGACGGAGACAAGTCGCTCTCACACACACACTCTCAGTACACACACACACACACACACACACACGCACCCCAGAAATCGGTGAGGTCAGCCACTCTAGACTCTTGAAGCAAAACCAATAAGCAAAGCACACCCTGGGAACACAGGAAGGCAGAGACACGCAAAGAGGGCCAAGTGAGACGCTCCCACTCACACTGTGTGAGTCTAACGGATGGGCAGTACAGCCACCAAGCCTCACTCTCTTTCCCAGCGCCCATCACAGGCTCCTGGCTGCACTTGCAGAGCCTTGTGGGCTCGCCAAGGTCACCGTGCCCTCCCCTCTGATTTCTCCCTCAGTCCAGCCATCCACTTCTCCCTCTGGCCCAAGGCTCTCCCTCATCCTCACTGAAAAGCACTGAAGGCCTGGACTCTGATCCTTATTACAGGGCCAGAAAGCCTTGTGCCGCTGCTTACACCTACCTGGTTGTGCATGAACTTCAGATTGATCCCTTCCAGGGTGACCTGCAGCAGGCCACCCTCTCCAGTCTTCATGTCCTGCACAGGGAACTCGCCACCCAGTTCGGGTCCTGTGGTGAGGGAGGAGGTTATCAGTTAACTGGAGAGTGAGGAGTCCCACACCCCAGCTTCCTGGCCAGGCCCCCGACACTCAGGAGGAAGGTGCTCTCTCAGGGGACTCACCAGGTTTGATGCTTTGCTGTCGGGCAGCAGCGCGTTCCATGCTGTCCTTCACGCAGTAGTACAGCTCCCGACACTGCAGCATGGGGGAGGGAAGGCTGTCCTGTCACAGAGCCCTTCCAGGGTTCTCTGCCCCTACTCTCCAGTGGCTGCTGATGGCTGGGGTTGATCCCAGAACTCAGAGATAGCTTGAGGGATCCCCGCAACAGGTGGAGGCCAAAGTGTGGTTCCAGATGGGGATTTTGGAATTTTATTTTACTTATTGATTTGTGTGAGTGTGTGTGGGGCCTGAACGCACGGCCTCGGGCATGCTTTGCAAGTGCTCTACCTCTGAGCTGCATCCTCAGCTCCTTTTCTACTTTTTTTTTTTTTTGTGGTACTAGGGGTTGAACCCTGGGCCTCCCTCCTGCATGCTTTGCAAGTGCTGGACCACTGAGCTGCACCCCCAGCCCATTTTTTTACTTCTTGAGACAGGGTCTCGCTAAGTTACGCAGACTGCCTCTGGTCTCGAATTTGCGATCATCCCACCTCCGCCTCCCAAGCCGCTGGGATTACAGGCGTGCACCACTGCGCCTGGCCCTTTTCTACTTTTTTATCTTGAGTCAGGGTCTTGCTAAGTTATGTGGGCTGCCCCTGGCCTCAAATTCACGATCCTCTACCTCGTCCTCCTCAGCTGCTGGGATTACAGGTATGTGCTTGGATTTCAGGATTAACTTTCTAGCAAGAAACTCAACATTTGGTTTTCAACACCTATCCAATCCCAACCCGGAGATCCTACATACCTTCTTAGTATAGAACTTGTTGAGCTGGGTCTCAGAACCATTTCTACGCCACAAGCACAAGACCTTGGTCTTCGGACAGTAAGTCATGTTGATGAGCTTCTCATACCACCAGCGCTCATACACTGTCCCGATGTTACTACGCAACACCACACAGTCATCGCACACCTGGGGAAGTGCACAGAGCAGGTCAGTGTGCTGGTCTGAGAGCCTCGTCCATCCCGGGTGTCCCCCAGGGACGGGATGGGACGGTGGGCCGTGGGAGCCGCTCCATGGTCAGGTTTTCTGCCCTAGACTCACAGCCTCCCTGGGTGGTCTCGAGACACAAACAGAACCACTGCACACACTGCCTGCTAGGATTGCTGAAAGACAGAGGCATTAAAGAGGCCTGTGCACAAGGAGGAGGCTTGCACCCCAAGTCAACAGAACTGCCTTCTATAACAGCAGTTCCCCACCAGGGACTGGAAACATGGAAGACAATTTTTCCACGGACCGGAGGTCATGGTGGATAACACTGATCTGACAGAATGTGGAGCTCAGGCAGTAGTGTGAGCAATAGGGCGCAGCTGTGAATACAGATGGTACTGGTGTCCACCACCCAGGGCTTGGGGACCTCTTCCTATATGCCCTCCAGACAAAGCATTTGGAGGACATCTCCTGCCTCCATCTTAAAACCACGGTTAAGAGTCAGCTCTGTTGACAAACACAAAGGCGGATTACAGCAGACTTAACTAAGGAGAAAAAAATAGAGTCAGTATATTTTCTAATCCTGGTTCTGCCCTATAAAAAATACCTTAAAATTAGCCAGGCGTGGTGGCACACGCCTGTAATCCCAGAGGCTGGGGTAGCAGAGGCAAGAGGACCGCAAGTTCGAGACCAGAGGCAGTCTGTGTAACTTAGCAAGACCCTGTCTCAAAAAATAAAAAATGGGCTGGGGGTGCATCTCAGTGGTCCAGCACTTGCAGAGCATGCAGGCGCAAGGCCCTGGGTTCAACACCCAGTATCGTTAAAAAATAAAAATAAAAAAAATAAAAAATTAAAATTAAGTACACAAGTCACACATGGGCAATGTTTATTGCATAAAAATTATTCAATACAGGATGATAAAAGTTAAAATGCAAAGTCTTCTTTATACCTTCTTCTTATTCAGCAGTTTCCCTCAGATGGATTAATCCATTCTCACGGCCTCAGTTATTATGGGGAACATTACAGCACACTGGTTAGGAACATGGGACTAAGGTCAGACTGCCTGCATTTGGATTCCAGCTCTACTATTACCTAGCTGTGTCACCTTGAATAAGATCTTAAGTTCTTCTGTCTAGATTTCCTCATGTGTAAAGGTGGGGATCACAATAGTAATAAATTACATGGTGTCATTGTGAAAATTAAATGAGTTAATATGCACAAAATTCTCTCTTTTTTCCCCCTGTGGTGCTAAGGATCAAACCCAGGGCCTGTGCACGCTAAGAAAGTGCTATATCTCTGAGCTAGAACCAAAGCCCTTGGGGTTTTTTGGGTATGTAGGTCAGGTAGGCCTCAAACTGGTGATCCTCTTGCCTCAGCCTCTCAAGTACTGGGATTACAGGTTTGTGCCACAATGCCTGGCCTAAAATTCAGGTGGTTTTTTTTTTTTTTTTTTTTTTTTTTGGTATTGGGTGGCTGAACCTAGGGCCTCACGTATACTTTTCAAGCGCTCTACTATTGAACTATATCCCTAGCCCATTTTTTACTTTTTATTTTGAGGCAGAGTCTCACTAAATTATGCAGGTTGCCTCTGGCATCGAACTTGCAATTCTCTTGTCTTGGCCTCCCAAGTCACTAGGATTATAGATGTGAGCCACTCCACCCAGCTCATAAAATTCTTAATGTCCATAAAAACCCAGGTATAGGGCTGGGATGTAGCTCAGTAGTAGAACACTTGCCTAGCATGTGTGAGGCCCCAAGTTTGATCCCTAGCACTATCCCCCTGTAAAAAAAAAAAAAAAAAAAAAAAAAAAAAAAAAGAACCCGGCACATAGAAAGTACCCAGTTAGCAGCTATAACAATATAATTATTATACAAGAAATATAATAATTATTACTGCCATGTTGGTGATTCTTAAATCTTTCTCCATGTGAGTCCTTTCTCCCTGGACTCCTGACCTCCCTTTTTCTGGATATCTCACATACAGCACCTGAATCAACTTACCATAATTAAATCTGAACTCATGTCTTTCTGGGCAGACCTTTCTTCTAAGTCCCTTAGAGAAAATGCAACCGCCATCCACCCACTGCCCAAGCCAGAAATGAAGAGGTGATACATAACTCCTTCCTTTTCCCTGTAACTGTTGTTGTTGTTGGGTGCTGTCAAGTCGGTATCTGACTCATAGCGACCCTCATAGGGTTTTCAGTGGCTGAGTGCTTCGGGATTGCCTTGGGAGTGGATTGCCAGGCCTTTCTCCCATTTTTGCGGTGCTGGGAATTGAACTCAGGACCTCAGAGACTGCAGCGCAGCGCTCTACCCACTGAGCTAAATCCCAGCCCTAACAGGGGAAACACTATTGGCAGTGCTTCTCTGCTGTTCATAGGGTTTTCAATGGCAGATTGATTTTTGGGAGGGGGTTGCCAGGTCCTTCTCCCAAGCCTACAGCTTCTGGTGTTCCCAGGTCGTCTCCCATCCAGGTACTAACCAGGCCCGACCCTGCTTAGCTTCCGAGATCTGACGGGATTGGATGCCACAGGGCTACCGCTGCAGGCCCTGTAACTGTATCTATCAGTAAATCCCATCAGTCCTACCACAGATATCCCTAGACTGCTCTCTCCTTTCCTCATTCCTACCCATTAATTCTTATTCTGCTTCAAAGATCACTTCTTCTAAAGGGTCGTCCACAACTCCCAAAACTTCTGCTACTCATTCCCATAACTCTGATTCCCTGAACATCTCTCATGATGCTCACCATAGTTTATGACCCTTTGCTTAATTATCTGACTTCCCCAATGGCTTGTCAACTCTAGAAGGGCAACAGAAAGCATGTAAGTAGTATTCATTTTATAATCTCTACACTCATCATAGTGCCGGGTGTATAATATGTACCCCATACATATTAGGTGAACAAACAAGGGATATATAAGACTATCAGGTTTAGGCCTGCCGTAGCACTGTGACATCTGATTCCAACAGAACCCGAGAGCTAAGCAGGGTCAGACCTAGTTAGTACTTGGATGGGAAACTGCTTGGGAATACAAGGTGCTGTAGGCTTGAGAGAAGCCTACAATCCACTCCCCTCCCACCAAAAAAACCCCAGCCATTGAAAACCCTATGAATAGCAGAGAAGCATGACAATAGTGTTTCATCAGATACCGATTGGACGGCACCTAAAAAGAAGTAAAGAAAGAAAAGCCTACAGCCATAGCACTGTGAGTCTAATCCCATCAGATCTCGAAAACTAAGCAGGGTCAGATCTGGTTAGTACTTAGATGGGAGACCGCCTGGGAATACCAGGTGCTATAGGCTTGGGAGAAGGATCCATCAACCCACTCCCAAAAAACAAGCACAATTAAAAAGAGGTAGAGCATGCAGGTAAGTCATTACTGGAGTACTAAAAGCTTTACGAAGAAAGGTCAAAATACCACAGTAGGAACTGGAACCTTAGTTCTAGCCCAGTTTCACTGGTTTTCTCCAAGTGGAAAATGGACAATATTACTTTAACCCATAGTCCAACAACAACAACAACAACATAGTCCTTAAGAACATCATTGTAAAGCAGAGGGGCACATTTAGAAGAACCATTATTTCTAGGCTACAGAAATGATGGCAATAATGTGCCATACCTGCCTATACTGCTGGTGGAGATATAAAGTAGTACTATGAGGGTCGCTATGAGTCGGATACCGACTCAACGGCACCTAACAACAACAACAACACAGTCTCTAGGGAGAAGGACCCAGCAGCCCACTCCCAAAAACCCAGCCATTGAAAACCCTATGACAGCAGAGAAGCACTGACAATAGTGTTTCACCTGTTGTATGTAGGGTCACTATGAGTCAGATACCGACTTGACAGCACACAACAACAACAACAACAACATAGTCTTTAAGATGTCAATTTGGCCGAATCTATCAAAATTCTGGTTGCATTTAAGCTTGGTCTGGAAATTTCATATCTAGGAATAGATCCTATAGAAATTCCCATGTCAAAGTACAAAGATGCACGGATACTAAATGAAGCAATGTTCTTAAAAAACACAGTAGGAGACACTAAAGAAATTACAGTACCTCCATAAACACCTAATGGCTAAACATCCACTTAAAAACATGGGAAGATGTCCATGATACATTAAATTTAAAAAATCAAATTATATATGAATATTTGCTTTTTTTTTTTTTTTTGCAGTACTGGAAGGACTGAACGCGGGGCCTTGTGTATACTGTGCAAGTGATCTATACTCAGCAGCACCCCCAGCCCCTTTTTTATATTTTATTTTGAGACAGTCCTGCTTAAGTGACGCAGGCTGGCCTCAAACTTGCAATCTTCCTGCCTCTGCCTCCTTAGTTGCTGGGTTTACGGGTGTGCACCACCATCCCCAGTCAATATTTGCAATTTGATGCCACTTTTGTAAATACCAAAACAAAATTCCATGTAAATTAGTTAAGCATTTTTTTTTTAATCTGAAAGGATTTGCACCAAACTCTTTTCAACAGTGGGTTGTTTCTGGGACCTAGGTTTGAGAGGGAGTAAGAAAAATTTAGTTTGTACCTCATTTACTACTTTTGTTTTATGAAACCCAGGGCCTTGCACATGGTAGGTAAGCACTCTATTACTGAGCTCCACCCCACCTTTTATATGGTCTGAAAATCTTATAGCAGCCAGGTGTGGTGGCGCATGCCTGTAATCCCATTGGCTCAGGAGGCAGAGGCAGGAGGATCGCAAGTTCAAGACCAGAGGCAGTCTGCGTAACTTGGTGAGACCCTGTCTCAAAAAAGTAAAAAAAAAAAAAAAAAAAAAAAGGGCTGGGGGTGCAGCTCAGTGGTACAGCACTTGCAGAGCATTCAAGTGTGAGCCCCTGGGTTCCACTCCCAGTACCGGGAAAAAAAAAATCTTATAGCATATACTGTTTTACTTTTGTAACCAAAAAAAAAAAAAAAAAAAAAGTTAAAAAGGCAACTAAAATGATTTCTAAAACTCTTCCCAAATGGCTGTCCAACTGGTGCAGTAGCCAGTAGGCTGTGCTCTAAGAAAGAACAAATCAGAATTTCACAGTAGGCAGCTGATGACACAGTGGCCAAGGCACGCTCTTATTTGGCATGGCAACACTTCAAAGCAAGAGCATCTATAGGGGTAGGGGATCTAATCCCACACTCCAGAGCCTTAGCACGAGGCTCCCTTGTACAGTGCGTGAGAGCGAGTGAGTCTTTTACTTCCAGGGATCTTCTAGATAGATTTTTGTTATGGTTTGAACACAAAACGTCCCCCGCAGGATCATATGTTGCACACTTGGTCCCCAGCTGGAGATGCTATTCAGGGAGGTTATGGAAATTTTAGGAGACAGAACCTATCTGGACAAAGTAGGTCAGCTGGGGTGGGTCCATGGGGGTATATTATCCCTGCCCAGTTCCTGTGCCTGCCACGGTTTGAACCACACTGTTCCACCATCCTTTCCCCACCATAATGGACTAAATCCTCTGAAACCATAAACCAAAAGAAACCTTCCTTCCTTTAAGTTGTCTATATCAGGTATTTTGTTCATAGTTGTTAGGTGCCATCGAGTCATTTCCTACTCATAATGACCCTCATAGCGTTTTTAAAGGCTGATTATTTTGGGATTGTTTTTGGGAGTGGACTGCCACATCCTTTCATTTTTGCAGTGGTGGGGATCAAACCCAAGTACTCAGAAAGTGCAGAGCAACACTCAACCAACCGAGCTAAACCCCAGCCCATTTTGTTCTTAGCAATGAAAACTAATACGGATTGACTGATTGATTGACTGACGTGGTTTTTTTTTTGTTTTGTTTTGTTTTTTTGAGATAGAGTCTTACTATGTAGTCCAGGTGGCCTCAAATTTGTAAGCCTCCTGTCTCAGCCTCCTGCCAACCATGCCGACCTAGAGAGATTTATGGTAAAACCAAAGTGTAAGAACCACCTACACCTCTACTGTCTGTAGTCATGGCACCCTAGCATCTGATCCCCCTGATCTCAGAAGCTAAGCAGGGTTAGCTTGGTTAGTTCTTGGATGGGAGACTGCCTGGGAATACCAGGTGCTGCAGGCTACAGAAGGACTTGGCAATCTACTCCCAAGACAATCCGCCACTGAAAACCCTATGAATAGCAGAGAAGCACTGACAATAGGGTGAGGCATGGCACAGTGTCAGACAGTGTTTCATTCTGTTGTACATGAGGTGGCTATGAGTCAGGCTCGACTCGACAGCACATAACAACAAGCCACTGCTACTATAGTATAGATGTCTTAAGTTAGCCCTCAGTTCTGAGTAACATCTTGCCAAATTCTAACGTCTCAAAGGACTGACATGAAAATGAAAGCATGCTTAGGGGGCTGAGGCATGAGGCTCGTGAGCTTGGGGTCAGGCTATGCTACACAGTGAAACCTTGTCTCAAAAGAGGGAGAGAAAGACACAGAGAGAGAGAGAGATACAGAACTTAAGCAGGTTGCCACATTTGAACCCACCAACTACTAGGAGAGAAATGACTTTATGAGGTCACAGGAAGTAAGTATATACCAGGGAACTGTTCTTAGCAAAACACTGAATCTTAAATTGATCAAACCTTATAAGCTTATAGCTTATAAGAAACACAAGTGATGGAGAAATATGTCAATAACACCAAGGAGTTGCACTCAGAAAAATGTCTAGAATGGGAGATACTCCGAATGGCCAATGATCCAATTTCTTCAATGAAATAAATAGCAAAGGGGTGGGATATAAGTTGCCAACCAAAATTTCAAATGCACTGTCCCTTTGATCCAGCAATCTCAGTCCTAGAAATTCTTAGATATCACTGCGCATATATGGAATTACGCAGGCACAGCATTATTCATGGCAGCACTATCAATAGCAAAAAACTGGAAGCAACCCAAGGATCCATATATACTGACAGCTAAATTCATTATGGCCACACGGTGGAATACACGTAGCTGTAGAAAGAATGAGAACGCTCTTTTTGTTTTGTTACAGAGATCAACAGGATAATGTTTAATGTAAAAAGTAAGATAAAGGCCAGTGAACAGGTAATACAGTCATACTGCCATAAATCAGAGAATGGTATACATTGAGAGGTCTTGTGCTACCTTTCCATAAGAAAGAGTAAAAATAATTTATGTCCTTATTTTATTGTTTGCATACAATGTGCTGGAAAAAACAAAATAAATAAAAGTAGTCATTTATTTGATGAAGGGGTGAGGTAAGTGGGAAATTGAGAAGTAGGGATTAGAATGAGAGGTCTCTCAAAGTATAGTATTTTAAGGTGTTCTGATTTATAGAAAATATAACTATATCATCTATTCAATATGTATAAAAGAAATGGTGGGGAATCATCTAGTATGTTAATTACTTGTATCCCTAGCATTTGATCCCCCTGATCTTGGAAACTAAGCAGGGTCAGCCTAGTTAGTCCTTGGATGGGAGGCCACCTGGGAATACCAGGTGCTGTAGGCTAGGAAGAAGGACCTGGCAATCCATTCCTGAAACAATTCTCCATTGACAACCCTATGAATAGCAGAGAAGCACTGACAATAGAGCTGGGCATGGCAGTGTCAGAGTGTTTTGTTCTGTTTGTACACAGAGTTGCTATGAGTTGGACTCAACTCGGTGGCACCTAACAACAGCAGCAACCACCACAATTATTTCCATAACAGCATGATAATTTAATGATAAATAGATCATGAAGATGAGTGATATAAATGGGAAAAATATTCTGGCCTCAGTTCTAGGAGTTCCTTCTCTCTCTCAAATGTTCTTTTGGGGTTCCAGCATGAGCCAGTGCCTACCTCCATGAAAAAGATATCTCCATTTGTGTCCGTCCCTGCATGCACCACAAATGTCTGCTTCTTCATGTGCCGGCTGCCACTGGACCGGATGGAGAGATCACGTCCATTCTGAGGAAACAGAGATACTTAGGGAAATTCATGCATCATTCATATACATGAATCTGGGGCAAGAATCCCCCAATGAGCAATTAAATTCACATCAGCTTCCTTAGCAGTCTCTTCTGCTTGCCATTGGCCACCAGGGAAGTACCCAAGGACTGGTTAATCTCAGGACCCCTATACCTCTTAAAATTTATTAAAGATCCTGAAGAGCTTTTGTTTATGTGAGTTTTATTTACATTTACTGTACTAGAAATAAATACTAAGAAAAATTTAATACTTATTAATTCACTTAAAATAATTCATTAATAATAACCAAGTACATGGTAATATAACATACCCTTTATAAAATATATTCCCCCTAACAACAAAAAAATGAAGAGTGGCAATGTTTTACATTTTTGTAATCTCTTTAAGCTTGGCTTAATAGAAAATAGCTGCATTCTCAGATCTACTTCTGTACTCAATCTTTTGAAATATGTTGCTTTGGATAAGGTATAGGAAGAAAATGTAACCTCACAGATAGGCATGTGGAAAAAGGAGGAGGATTTTAATAGCCTTTTCAGATAAATATGGATACTTTTCATTGGCACTACACCAGAACTCAAGAAGTAATAGTTTCTTTAAATTAATTGTAATGTGGAATCTGAAATCGTTATCAATGAATATTTTATCCTGTTATATTAAAATCCATTTGTTGACTTTACATTTTGAATGATGTTTTTACTGATACTTGAATTTGTAACATCACACACTGTATTTGGAAAATACTTCCAAATGCTGGCATATCTCATATAATAAAATCGTATTATCCTCACCAATATTATTATACAACTCTTAAAATATTGGAAACGTTCAAGATTAAAACTCTTCCAAAACTCTCATTTTCACCTAAAAGACTGAATCCCACCAATGGAAACAAACACTGGCAACTGTTTTCTTTGAAACAACTGGTTAACTCTATTACTTTTAAAGAATATATCTGTCGAATATTCAGCTCTGAACAGTCATAGTTTGTTCATCATTCTTTCAAGTAAAAATTATGTTCCATGAACAAATGTAACAGTTCACTTTGTAACTTAAACTGTCACAACATTGCTCTCCTCAAACAGTCGTAATACTGGTTTTGCATCAGAAATGCTTTGCGTATACTTCCTGTTTTGCAACAGAGTATTAAAAAGATGTATAATCAATGATTGGGATTTAATAAAAACAATGGCTTTCACTGCTCCATCAAGGGCATTTATAAGTGAAACTGGCTCTTTACTCAGAGTGCATGAAGAGAAGGTTGGGGCTAGCATGGTGTAGGGCCATGGCATTAAGGTGTCAGCAGTTTACACACCACTGCTTTTGCAGTATCAGTGAAAATGCTAACCTGATGAAAGAGGTATTTTAGTGTTATGGTGAAAAGAGCTTTCACCTTGTTGATGCTCAGGGGTCCACAGATCACACATCAAAACTGCTGCCCTGGCATGGTTTCAACACAGAGTCCCAGCACAGAGCAAAAAGGCTAACGCTTCATCTACACTAATGCCCTTTCTCAAAACGAGCGGTTAAGGGGACTACACAGCTAGAAATGCCCCATGGGGAACCCTCTGCAGTAGGCCAGAAGGTGGAAGAGGCCCAGAGGAGGGCCCAGTATGCTCACCAGGTTTGCCAGTTGATCAAGAACCTCATTGATTTGTTGGCTGTACACAAGCCCAATATGGGACTTTCCCATTAGACGGCGCACCTTCTTTCGAATGTCATTCTTATTTACCTGGAAAGCCAAGGCAAGAATCTCAGTGAGGGATTTCCTCTCCTTTCACTGAGTTAGATACAAGAGAATGCACAACTAAGTATCTTCCCACCTGAGAGAAGTGGAATTCTCAAAGATCACAACACTGAATATGGGAGAATGTTTTTGACTGTGTATTCTACTCAGACGTTGGGAAGAAAAGCTGTTAACTCTTGTTTCTAGTTAGCTTCTGAAGAAAGGTGGCTTTTAGAGCAGTTGGACTTCAAGAGGACACTTCCTCCCTTTCCCAACCA
Source organism: Pedetes capensis (assembly GCA_007922755.1). Classification (NCBI taxonomy): domain Eukaryota; kingdom Metazoa; phylum Chordata; class Mammalia; order Rodentia; family Pedetidae; genus Pedetes; species Pedetes capensis. Next base: position 76,379 of record VMDO01004500.1, on the reverse strand, counting down.
ATATATTCACTCCTAAATGCCATAATTCAGTGTGGTAACATTGGGATGCAGTGATAGCTGAGACACCCTCTAAAGGTTAAGGACCATCAATCTTTGCCAACCAAAGTCAGCTGGAATGCAACAGAGTGGAGGGAACCTTACAACAGAAAATGAAGCAAACCAGCCAGGTGCCATGGCACATGCTGTAATCCCAATGACTCAGAAGGCTGAAGTATGAGGATTATGAGTTCAAGGCCAGAGGCAACATGCACAACTTAATGAGACTCTGCCTCAAAGTAAAAAATAATAAAAAGGGTGGGCTGGAGATGCAGCTCAGTGGTCCAGCACTTGCCTAGCGCGTGCAACCTCATAGGTTCAACCCTCCAGTACCAGGAAGGATGGAAAAAAAAGCATAACTAAATCAAACTAGAATTTGCCATTACTTTGTTAATGGATAGGTCATTTTTACAGCTATTGTTGTTGTTGTTGTTATTGTTAGGTGCCGTCAAATCAGTATCCAACTTATAGCAACCCTACGTACAACAAGGTGAAACACTATTGTTAGTGCCTCTCTGCTATTCATAGAGTTTTCAATGGCGGATTGATTTTTGGGAGTGGGTTGCCGGGTCCTTCTCCCTGGTGTTCCCGGGCAGTCTCCCATCCAGGTACTAACCAGGCCTGACACTGCTTAGCTTCTGAGATCTGACGGGATCAGACGCCATAGTGCTATAGCTGCAGGCTTTACAGCTCTAGAAAATCTTATATGATAAAAGGCTAATGCTAAAAAATAAATTCTGAGCACCCTTTCTAAGATACTACTTCTGTAAAAAAAATTAATTCATTGTACTTTGTGGGAGCTCTTATGGTATCCTAAAACTACTTAGCAAAGAGAGAACAAATAAAATCCAAAATAAACAAATAATTTAAGATGATCAATTACTTTTATAACATTCATTAACAAAACAGCCTGGCAGCTTCAGCTAAATGGACCATGTGTAAGATGGCAAAGAGGCCTCAGAGTTTCAATCAGGAAGAAAGCCTCAGTAAGATGTTTTGAGAGCTTCCAAACTGCTCTAGAATTTAGGCAATAGATACAAACCCTGCCCTTCCAGCATTAGTAACAGCTGGATATAAGCAAAATAAACATTACCTTCATCAGCAGCATATAGGAGATTAGGTTGTGCAGAAGTGTGGCCAGCAAGCGATCTTCATCATCCTCCAGGCGCTTCCGGTCATGTTCTCCCAGGGACAGGTACCTGAGCAAAAGACCAGGCACAAGTCATCCCTTGGGTGGGAGACCACAGAACTTTGAGGAGGCTGAATTTGCATACTCCCATGGGCTTCCTAAGCCCCATACCTGTCAATCATTTCCTGGGGACCCTGGTCCATACCCATTCCTTCTCTTTCCAACATCACAGCATCTAAGAATGCATCTTCCCAGAACTGCATTTGGTCCCATAAAGTAGAACGCTCTTTGCCTGTGTGGAATAAATTTTTTGGGGGGCCTTACTTAAGATTTAAACAATACAGCTGCCAAATGAAAATAAAGAGAGTAAACTCCAGATAAAACACGATCATTCCAAATTCCAGGCCAAAGGAAACACAAACCTCTCTACCCCAGACTACATTCCTGCTACCGGCCCCAGAAGCCACCAAGTGAGGCCCAGCCCCACCCCAAAGCGGGAGGGAAGAAGAACACAGCACACAGAAAAAGGTGGTTACTTATAGAAAAGGTCTCCATAGCAGCATCCTCTAACTGGTCCCACATCGATCCTTTGTCCCTTCCTGCCAATTTGTGAGCAGGAAGAACCATGGTAGCAAGAAAGGAAAGAAAGTAAGACAGAAAGACAGAGGCTGTTAATTAATGCAAAATCCAGTCTCACCTGGTTTTCAACCCCCTTGTTCTAGGACCAACAGGTCACTTGTTTCAGCCATAAAAATGCTATCTGACATTAGCATTGCAATCAGCAAAAAGCCATGCAAGTGTTATTCAGTGTTACCCTGGCCCCTGGCTAAACCCAGCTTTCTTCCAGTGCAAGGACCTTCCCAGTCTGTTTCTTACCTAGGAGTCCCTCATAGAGATAGACTCGCTGGCTTACATCTTCTGAAGAGCGAACTGGGCTGCCTGCTGGTTTCTCCTTTGGCTTCAAGCTATGGGCTTTACCCTAAAGACAAGGTGATAGGTCAGCTGCCAGAGGCACAAATAAATAGTTGTTGTTGCTAGGTGCCGTGGAGTCAGGTCTGACTCATAGCAACCCTATGCATAGCAGAACAAAACATTCCACTGTTTTGTGCCAGACACATAATATTATTTATGTTTAAGCTCATTGTTGCAACCACTGTGTCAATCCATCTAATGGAGGGTTTTCCTTTTTTTCATTGACCTGCCACTCTCCCAAACATGATGTCCTTCTCCAGGGACTGGTATCTCCTGACTACATGTCCAAAATACATAAAACACAGTCTAGCCATCCTTGCTTCCAAGGAGTACTCTGGTTGCACTTCTTCTAGGACAGATCTGTTGGTTCTTTTGGCAGTCCAAATTCAATAATCGTCTCCAGCACCATAATTCAAAAGCATCAATTCTTCTCCTGTCTCCCTTGTTCAACGTCCAGCTTTCACAACCATGTGATCTGACTGAAAATATCATGGCATGAGTCAGGTGCACCTTCGTCTTCAATGTGACAGAGTCTTGCTATGTAGCCCAGGCTGGGCTTGAACTCACAATCATCCTAATGAGCACTGGGATTACAAGAATGCACCACCACACCCAGCTTGTTAGACTATTTTCTCTTAAAAAAAAAAAAAAAAAAAGAAAAAAATCAGGCTAATTCTCTGTGGCAGGATGATACAGTAGAAACAACACAGAGTTTGAAGTCAAACTGATCAAGGTTCAGATCCCTGACTGCATTTTATTAGCTATGTGCACAAAACTTAGCTGTGTGCCTTTTATTAGCAATGTGCACAAAACTCAGCTGCTCTGAGGCTCATTTTTCTCATCTGTAAAAGGTAGGTTATAATACTGACCTCACAGGACTAGTGTGAATTTAATTTATTAATTTATTATTTATTTTTGTGGTGTTGGGCAAGTGCTCCACCATGGAACTACACTCCCAGCCCTATCATGAATTAAATTTAAAAATACATAAAAAGTACTTAACAGTGCCTGGCACATTGTTGGTAATTGATTTTAAAAATATTAATTTCCTTTTCCATAGTGCCCCCCAAAAGTAGCACTAACTATCAGCCACTTCTGTAATATCAGACTTTCTATTAATGCAAAAAAAAAAATCTTTCATCTATGTAAGAGGCAGGTAATATCATGCCTTTCATAAAACATGGGACAGAACAAGCAGGGAAGAAACTGATCAGTTTTGGGGCAATATCTAATTAGTGTGACTAAATGCCATTTCCCTGGTTCACAGCCCAATACTTTGCTCAAGGGGCCATGCTGAACTAATTTATTTCTTGTAAAAACAGCCTTTTGGGGGTTTGGGATGTAGTTTAATGGTAGCGTACTTGCCTAGTGTGCGTGAGGCCCTGGATTTAATCTCTAGCACTGCAAACAAACAATCAAAAGTCACACACACACATACAAAAAAACTCAAAACTTTCATTGAGCCAAGAAGTTTAGGTACCTCCTCTCAGTAAACCAACTATACAATGATTCCCTACCCACCAGCACATAACAAATAAGAATCTGTCCCAGGAAGGTCCAGGAAAGGTAGCATACAGCTGACTGACTGGGTTCTTGCAAGATTGATACTGCATGGTATTTGAATTTACATAACGGAAGCACACTGACACATTGGAAGGATTTTGCTTGTAGGGTTTGTTTTTTTTTTTTTTTTAGATAAGGTCTTCTTACATATAGCCCAGGCTGGACTTGTACTCTCGCCATCCTCCTGCCTCAGCCTTCTAAATGCTGGGATTACAGGTAGGCACCACCATGTCTGGCTGGAAGGATTTTAAATACTCTTATTAAAACAGCTTATATAGACTGAGAGAGAGTCAAAGGCCTTTAACTTAGTGACTCTCAATTCTATCTCAATCTTCCCTCTGGGAGATTACAACCTCTATTGAAAATACATATATAGATGGCCCAGAGCGTAAAATGATCACCAGTGGTAAATAAAATTTAAATTTTACCTTCCTTTCTCCTTAGAGAACAAAGATAAGGACCTATGAGCTCTTTGTAGAGACTATCCATTATCCTCTCTAAGTGGCAAATGTATCAGAGCATTTAAACCCACTCCCAAAAATCAATATGCCATTGAAAACCCTATGAACAGCAGAGAAGCACTGACAATAGTGTTTCGCCTGTTGTACATAGGGTTGCTATGAGTCAAATACCAACTCAACGGCACCTAACGACAACAACAAAGAGGCGTGCCCACGCTGGCCTTGAATTTGTGATCCTTCTGCCTCATTCTCTTCAGCAAGTTGATTACCAGCATGTGCCACCACAAAAACAGGAGAAGGACCTGGCAACTCACTCTCAAAACAATCCTAAACAATCTACCATTGAAAACTTTATGGGACTAATGTTATTAAAGTTCAGTTATTTTGTATATTTCATGTAGGCTGAATATTTGGCACTCTTTTTAAATCTAATAATTTAAATTTTGTGTCTTTTATAAAAATCAAAATCTATGAAAACTGACTATTTGTTCCTTTCAAATCTATTTGCATTTTAGTTCCTCTTCTTGTTTTTTTTGTTCTATTTAGACATCCAAGACAATGATGAATAAATATGGAGATAGGAGAATTTTATTTCCCAACCTCATACAATAAAATGTTTAATATAACATAAAAAAAAAAAAAAGGAAACCCTAGGGGTAGCAGAGAAGCACTGACATAGTGCCAGGCATAGCACAGCGTTGGGGATTGTTTCATTCTGTTATACATAGGGTTGCTATGAGTCAGACTCGATGGTATCTAACAACAACAACATCAAAAAGAGGCATGCATACACTGCAAAGCAGTGTGTCTAAGGTAAGAAGTATAAAGAACTCAATTCAGCTTGGCATGATGGGGCACATCATTAATGACAGTACTTGGGAGGCTGAGGCAGGAGGATTGTGAGTTTGGGACCAGCGTGGGTTACAAAGACCCAGTCTCAAAAAAAAAAAAAAAAAAATTCATTTCATTATAGCTGACCAAGGCTTTACTGAATGACCAAGGGCAAATTTTTTTGCTCTTTTTTTTTTTTTTTTTTTTTTTTTTTGTGGTGCTGGGGATCAAAAGTAAGTTTTGCATGTGCTAGGCAAGTGCTTTACCACAGAGCTATACCCTCATCTTTTCCTTTTCATTATCTCTTAACTTTTTCATTCTTTACTAACCACTTCCCTCCCCCATCAGATAAATGGTCTTTTGTTAGTAAACAAAGCTTACAAAGATGGTGCTTGTGGCAGAGTTGGTCTCAATCTCACTATCAGACAAAGTGCCCCGAGAACTTGCCAAGTTGGCACTGCCCTCACCACCTGGTCCATCACCCGCATTGCTGCTCAGGTCACTGTCTGCTCCAAGGGTCTCTCCAGAACTATTACTCACCTAGAAAGGAAGAAAGGTGGTAAGGGATATTACCCAGGAAAGGGCCCCAGAAATACCACACTGTTAGAGCTCTTTGCTACCATAAAATAGTATCAAATGTCACAGGTGTGTCAGACAGCTTTGTGAAGTACCTTCTTTATAAGACAAGGAGAACCCCTGGGTGAAATCCCATATACACACCCCTATAAAAGTTACATATCTCCACCATGAGAAGCTGAGACTATGCATAGTCTCCACAGAGAATGTAACCCCCTTTTCCAAAGGGAAATTCACACCCCAGCCACCAAGATGCCAGTGTGGTGTTCCCCTACCACGGTGCTAACTTCAGAATCCTGACTTGAGCTGCGGATCATAACAGCTGGACTCACAGTGATGACAGAGTCTTGATCAGTTCTCTGAAATAAGACATAGCGACACTGATATTATCCCTAGAGAGATCACGAGTAATTTATTTTTTTCCTGAATATAAAATATGTATAACTTATATAATGAAAAAGAAATAAAACACATTAAATAAATACATGCTCGCTGTAGAAAACACATAAAAGAATAAGGAAATAAGAATATGTCACAGAGCCGGGCGCCGTGGCACATGCCTGTAATCCCAGTGGCTTGGGAGGCAGAGGCAGGAGGACCACAAGTTCGAGACCAGAGGTAGTCTGCATAATTTGGCAAGACCTTGTCTCAAAAAAGTAAAAAAAAAAAAAAAAAAAGGACTGGGGGTGCAGCTTAGTGGTCCAGCACTTGCAGAGCACGCAAGTATGAGGCCCTGGGTTCAACCGCCAGTACCGCAAAAAAAAAAAAGAATATGCCACAAATCTATCACCCACATTAACCACTATGTCAGTATATCTCCTTTTTGTTGTTGTTGTTAGGTACTGTCAAGTCGTGTCCAACTCATAGTGGCCCTCATTAACAAATATTTCCTTTTAGTCTATTTAAAATACATTTTGAAAATAAAATTGGAATCATATTGTATGTACCTTTATAAACATTTTCCCATGCCACTGAATTTTGAAAACACAGCCTTTAGTGGATACTAATATTGTATTACATGGATCTGTTATACTTGCTTACTTATTCCCTTATTGGATATTTATGTTGTTTTGAGGCTGTTTCATTTTTGGTTTTTGTTTTTGTTTTGTGGTGCTAGGAATTAAATACAGGACCTCAGAACATGTGAGGCAAACACTTCTACTACTGAGCTACATACATTCTCAGACCTCATTTTGGTTTTTTTCTTAACTAAAAAAAGTATTCTAAGGGCTAGAAGTATAGATCAGCAGTAGAGCACCTGCTTCACATGTGTGAGACCCTGGGTTTGATCCCTACTACTACTACTACGGGGCTGAGATTTAGCTCAGTTGGTAGAGCGCTGCACTGCAGTCTCTGAGGTCCCAAGTTCAATTCCCAGCACCACAAAAATGGGAGCAGGACCTGGCAACCCACTCCTAAGGCAATCCCGGAAACAGTCTGCCACTGAAAACCCTATGAGGGTCACTATGAGTCGGATACCGACTCGACGGCACTTAACAACAACAACAACTACTACTACAAAAAAAAAAGTATTTTGAGATAGTAAATTATTTAATACTGGCAACTTTGGACAAGGTGATCACAAACCTGGGAAGCAGAAGTCAGGCTCACACCACTGTCTGCGCTGATCTGGGACTTTTTCTCCTCTGTCTCACCAAGGTCAAAGGCAGGTTTGATTACTTCGGGCCCTGAGTAGGGGAAGGCTTTGGTTACTCAGCAGACAGAGGCTTGGGGCAGGCTGGTGAAGGGAGTGAGAGAGCAGCACAGCCTGGTCCCAGACCTGTTCAGCACATCCCAGTCACCTTCCCAGGGCCTGCCCCATCCCAGGACTCACTGGAAGAAGTCCCCAGATGCTTTAAGAACCAAGTAGGACAAATTAGACCTGGTCTCAAAGGACTATGCAGCCATCTTCTCAATCTGAGAAAACGCTGAGCAAATCACCCTAAAACAGAAACGTTCCACAAACAACTAAACCACATCCCCCAGCACCGTCGGAGCTTCACTGGTGCCTGAGACCATTTAAGGGTACCCAGATTGCTCAGTGCTTCCCAAAGGTGTCCAAAGGGGCCAGAAAAGGTTAGGCCGAAAGAGAGAAAGAAACACCCACTGTTTCAGTGGGCACTGCATGCCCCCACCCTATACCAACTACATTTAAGATAAAAAAAAACCACACCCATTTTACCCCACCCACACACAATGGTATGGCAGAAGGACAGAATGACAGAAAGCAAGAAAGCGTGCCTAGGCAAGCCACCAGAGAGTTGGGTAGCTACAGACTCAACACGGAGGGACAACAACCATCTCTGCCAACTGTGCCCACAGGCCTCCTAACGGTGAGGGAGGTATTAGCCAATGATAGACACTGCACTCAGCAAAGGTTCTCCCCACCAGCTCTGTAGCAATAGAAAATCAAGGTCTAAGGGATTTTACTCAGTAGCCACCCTGATTGCTATGAGAGGACAGGCGAGAAGCAGCCTACAAGCTATACACCAAGGAGTCACACACTACCTACCTGCTTTCAGTCCAAATACCCCCCTAGAGCAAATTTGGGGTGGGGCTGACAAAGGGAGGCTGCCCCAACTGGGCCTGGGGAGTTGGCAGGTATGGGAGACTTGGGGACAGAAGGGGGCATTTGTTCCTTACTCTGTTTTTCCAAAGCTTTTTGCTTTTTCACTTCCTGGTGCTTGTTCCACAATTCTACCCCAGATGCAATGCAAGCAGGAGAAAAAGATAGAAAGAGTCAGAGGCTGGTCAGACAGACGAAATGGAAACCCACCCACCCAAGTTGATTCAGTTTTAGGCACAGGATTACCAACCAAGAGATACAAAGATATCTTCATTTGGGGAGGGGTGGGGGAGTCAAGAGATCCAATGCCTTCCTCCAAACTCATGAACTAAAGACTCCGAATTTCTAATCCTAATCCCAATGAGGCAGTAAAAACTCGGAAGAATGTTTGAGCTCCTAGGGCCTTTTGTGAAGCTCCTTTGTTTTGGCACAAGGAAACTGATCCCAAAGAGGCACACGCTCAATGGTGTGAAACTCAGGATCAGTTTGATTTCCACACCATGCTCTCTCTGCCAAATGAGCTGCCAAATGAGCTCTTCTTACAAATTTCAGATAAGAGAGACAATCATCTCAAGCATCCAAAGGGTTTCAGAAGCATAATTGCCAATCTGTTTGACTCACTGGACTGGACAGAGGCTAACTCATGCAATCTTGCTACCTTAAAAAACCAACTTAACCTCAGAACTATTGCCTGCTTTACCAAGGACCTATTCTTAGCCAGTTGTCTGGGAAAATTCCTGTAGAGGTAACAGAAAACATAAAATGGTCCAGACTAGCATCTCAATAAGGCAAAGCAGAGAGAATACCAGACAAAGCAATTCTTTTCCTAGAAACGACCTCAGAGTTTACTTAATATGATCTCCTCATTTCCCAGATAACAGAGACAACCTTAGAGGGAAGTTATCTGCCCAAGTTGGGGGCAGATACAGGACTAAAACACTAGACCTCCAGACAGACAGGTCAATACTTTTTCCAGAACATCACATTAGGCAGGAGAAAGCCAGGAGTGACTACCACTAGTAGAGTATTTGCTGACTAGAGAAGTAGAGCTCCCCTAAAAAGAGGACTGGTTCCTCATTACCATTTATGAGAATATAAGGCAACTGCTAGTGGTTGTGGCAAAGAAGTGTCAGCTGGAAGCATAGTGCCCTGGGACCTAGAACCAGAAAAAGAAAGGTATTGCCCAGATGACTCAAGGTCAAATGGGAATGAGCTAAACAGAGGTGAAACCAGAGAGTGAATGGAGAAACAGCAAACATCAGCAAGCTTTTAATCAAGCCTAGGGAGGAAGGGTAGAAAGAAGAGCTGACAGAAATCTATACCTCTGGAGGTCCAGAACCCAAACATGCCACAGAAGAGCAAATTTCAGAGTAACATAATGCGTGGATGGAGGGAAACTGGCTTCAAAAACCCACATGATCATAATTTGACAGCCCAAAGAGGCATCTATAAATGTCTTTGTTGCTTCCAAGGAACTCACACGGCCTCTCTGCTATGTGAAGAGGTCCAGATGCAAATAAAGAGAGAGACCAGTAGTACAGCTCAGACTCCCTGCACTAAGTTCAACAGGCCTCTAAACAAACTTCCATTCTTCCTCTAAGAGGCCGACAGGGGTGGCTAGAGATGAAGTACAAGATATGGAGAAGTATAAAGAAATGCCATGGGAAATGGATACAGACCTGTATCTCCCTCTGTAGAAAGCAAAGCATGGGGAAGAGAAAGGCAGGATACTGGATGAATTGAGACGAGGGAGGGTTAAGAAGCCAGGACCCCTCTAGCACATCAGACACAGTGTTACGTACCAATAGATGCCACAAAATTCTCTTCCTTTAAACTTCTGGTGTCCAGCTCCTTAGGACCCTTTCCAGTAGCACTTGGTGCCCGAGGACCCAGCTGGGGGACTCTCAGCTGTGCCATAGCCTTTGGGTCCCCCCGCCCAGCCAGACTGGGAGCCTTGCCAACTGGGGTATTTACACTCTCTGTTGGACTTCTCTTCCGTTTATCTGGTTCTGAGGAAAAGATCAAATACAGAAAGAAGTCAGAAGAGGTAGTGAATGGAAATTAAGGCAGGGGAATGAGGTGGGAGAAGCCAGGATATAGGAAGACATGGAACAGAATTAGGGCAGCTGGGCACAGGGGCGCATGCCTGTAATCCCAGGTGAGTTTGAGGTCAGTCTGAGGCCAGAGGCAACCTGCATAACAGAAAAACCATGTCTCAGAGTAAAAAATAAAAAAAGGAGCTGGGTGTGCACATCAGTGGGGGAGAACCCTGGGTTCAACACCCCAATACTGCAAAGAAAGAAAGAAAAGAAAAAGAAAGAAAGAGAGAGAGAGAGAGAGAGAGAGAGCGAGCAAGCAGAATTAGTGCAAGGAAAGTAAAGCTAAGGCTTTATTTTTCATGACAGTAAAATACCCCCTACAAATACAAACACGCACCAGAAAATAAAATCCCAAAGCCTGAAGGGAAACAGTGTGGCATTGAGAAACTTGCCATGAGGACAAATATGTTGATTCTTTCAGTGATGAGTGGCAGAGTTGTGGACGGCATGCTGCACAAAGCAAGTGTAATCCCTACCTTTACTGTAGTAGTGGGTCTGGGCAATCTCCAGAAGCCCGAAGATGCTGGCCATGCCACCCAGACCTGCATGGGCATAAGACTGCTCCAGGCTGAGGATCGTGCACTTGAGGAGGTCTAACATTCCCTTGTACACCTTCCGGCTGATCTCCTGCAACATTAACCCAGGGCCTAGAGTTGGCAAATTCCTTTTGGCATCCCTATCCCTCTGCCCGCTTCATTCCAACTCCCTAGCCCAAACACTGACCACGTCTGGGATGATGTCCTGCCGGGCATCGTCCTCTGACTGCACCGTGCGGTTCAGCTTGCTCAGCACAAAGACTCGCAGCTGCTCGCTCTCCAGCAGCCGGCGTACCTTTTTCATGTTGAGCCAGCCCACTCCTTGGCCATCCAGCACACTGTGTACCACCTCCTTCAGGAACTGCTGGTTCTCACTACAGAGTCCACACACCACTTCTGTGGTCACTGCTCCTTGGCACAGCATTCCCCCTTCACCAGAGCAGATGTTTGCCTCCAGGGGCAAAATGCAAAGCCAACTCTCCAAATGCCACAGCATCTCCCATCTTTCCAGAGAGCTGGTTCAGCAAGTCCCCACCACTTCAGTTTCACTGTGAACCATTACTGTTGCACAGGGATTGAGCCAGAATAAGAACATTTCTGACTCAACCAGGAATCTGATTTCATATACAATACTGAGAGCTTCTCTCCCAGTCTTGAGCACCCCTCAAGTTTTATATAAGAATCCCTACCTCCACCTGAGAAATTTAAAAGCTATTCTGCTGTTTATTACCTAGAATTGCTGGATCGGCCCTGGGGTGATGGAGGTTCTCTTTTCACTGTTGGACTGTGTTTGATTACAGATGACTTTTGGTCAACCAAGGCCCTCCTGTTTCCTATAGCAGGGAAAGCAGGAATGAGAAACATCACTGTCATAGCCCAAGAGCTCACGTCAGCACAGCCCTGGGTCGCCGTGTTCCACGCCTACTCCCCAGCAGGGCTGGGTAGGGGTGGTACCAGGGCATCACACACAGGTACAAAGCAGCCATGGCAATGTGGAGGAGGTGGGGATGGAGACTCAGGCCACCCCACATGCACCAGCAGCATGGGTGTCACGGGGGACGGGCAAGGCAGGTCACTCATGTGATGCCACTTGCTCCATGAGGAGGATGGCCCTTAGGCAGGCACAGAGGATGCTAGGAAAAAAGATCATGCACAGCTCACGGGCAAGACCCACCTTCACCACTCCCGGGGCCGGCTTCAGTAACAATCTCCATTAGAGTATTTAGCCCAAATACTGGGACACAAAATACACAATTAGTAGGTGCACCACAATACCGCAACCCCTACACCCTTTTATGGCGCAGTCAGTCAGATCCTCGGAGCCTTCTTCCAAAGCTTGAAAGTGCACACAACTTTGGTTCTTGGGCACATCACAGCTGGAAGCCAAGTGGTCGGAAAGACAACCAAAGCGCCAAGAAAGACCAACCTTAAAACCTGGGGCCTCTCAAAGCCAGGGGCAGGGTAAAAGATACAGGGAGCTTCAGGTACTAAACAGGCGCATGCGTGGAGGTGGAACACTGGTTTTCATGAAACATCTAGCACAGGGGTCCAGAGGGCCTGTGGGTATCCACAGGAAGAGACATCTTGCAGATGCTGTCATGGGAAGTCAAGTGGGACTGAGGATGGGAGGGTTAAGTGTAGCAAATGAGATGAAGCATCAGCATGCAATGAGAGAGTTTCAATTGCTCTTCCCTTCAAACGTACCAAATGAAAGCCAGTGATACTAACCTCTTTGCATCCCTAAGCTATCTAGCCATGTGTGGATTCCTGTAGCAGTGCCAGTTAGTTGCCTACACTACCACCCTGATGTCCTTTTGTCCACCTAACCCACGTTCTCACCCCTGCCAAAGAACATTCCTTAGACTCAAGACATTTCTAATCTCTGAGGGTGAGAAGTCAGTTACAGAAGAGATGGACTTAGTGGGTGCGCTGGTGCACACCTGTAATGCCAGCACTCAGGAGGCTGAGGTAGGAGGATTGCAAGTTCAAGGCCAGCCTGGGCTGCATAGTGAGTTTGAGGCCAACCTAGTCTACACAGTGAGACCCTGTCTCAAAAAAAAAAAAAAAAAAGAAGAAAGAAAAAGACAGACAGACACGTGGAGTTGCTTCTCACTGTGCTTCCAACTATAATTAAATATTTCAGCACCATATCCAGAGAAAACAAATGAAAGTCCCTCAAACTATAGTGATCACAAGTGAAATTGAATTTTTTTCTTTTTCTTTTTTCTTTCTAGTACTTGGGGGATCAAACCCAGTGCCCTGTTCATACTTTGCAAGTACTCTGCCACTGGACTGCATCCTAAGTCCCTTTCTGATTTTTTATTTTGAGACAAGGTCTCACTAGTTATGCAGGCTGCCTCTGGCCTCAAACTTACAATCCTCCTGCCTCTGCCTCTAGAGTCACTGGGATTATAGGCATGAACCACTACACCTGGCAAAATAATGTCTTAACTACCCCTAGAAGCCAACAAATAACTACCTCTGCCCGCTACAGGTGCCACAGAGCCACAGTGTAGGAGGCTGGACTGCATATACACTGCCAAGCTCCCCAGAACTATCCTCCCATGGGCCAGCTCCTTGGGATGGAGTTTGCCCTAAATTCATGTGATGGGAACCTGCAGATGACTGGGGCAGCTGATGGTCCCTATATTAGTATGTACCTCTGACAAGGTCCCCTCTAGAAGCAGCAGTAATCCCATGGTTGCCATTATCCTAACTGATACAACCGGGCCTTCTCTAGCTACAAAGACATTTTCCATCTGACAATTAAGAGCATATGATGTGCAGTGAAAGCCATGAGAAGCAATATGAGGGGCAACAGCCAGGTCAAATGATTCATGGTACACAGGGCTCCTAACAAGCACCCAAAGCACCCAGAGGCCTTACATGTCACCTAGAGAAACGTTATTTGGCAAAAGAAAGGCTATAGTTACCTTTTAGACTAGGGAATGGTGTGGTCTTCTCTCGAGCACCTTTGGTAGGCAGGGTGAGGTTTGAAAGACTGAAGCTGGTACTGTGGTTCCGATACAGGCTGCCTATAAAGGGGAGAGTGTGACAGCAGCAAGTTAGCAGGACAAACAATCACAGCATTCTCCTCCAGTGGCTGTAGCATCATCTTCACCTCTCTTCTTTCAAACAGCATCCCAGTGGGCTAGATCGATCTATGCTCTATCTTAGAAAGAATCAAGTGTAACTTAGGGCAAACAATGGAGTCATTTCCAGTACTGCTCAAAAGCCAGTAACGACTTTCTCCAGCTACCTCTCATAATAATATCCCAGTCTAAGCCAGGCGCAGTGATGCACGCCTATAATCCCAGCAGTTTGGGAGGCGGAGGCAGGAGAATTGCAAGTTTGAGACCAGAGGAAGTCTATGTAACTTAATGAGACCCTGTCTCAAAAAAAAGTAAAAAGAAAAAAAAAAGGGGGGACTGGGGGTGCAGCTCAGTGATCGAGCACTTGTAAAGCATGCAAGTGTGAGGCCCTGGGTTCAATCCCCAGTACCACACACACACAAAAATATTATTATTATTATTATTATTATTATTATTATTATTATCCCAGTCTCTCCTCTACTGCCTACAAAAAAATGAAAGCTGGTAATTAATATGCTTCTGGTCTCAAGTGGGTGCTGTCCCTTCCTGTCTTCTGGAAACACTCACAATCATAATTCTCCCCTATCGTGCCTCTCTCTAGCCCCTAGTCTAGCTCCAATCTAAGTGACAGCACCCCTCATTGCTGGAAATATTCTCTAAGCACAAAAATCAATCTCAAATAAATTTCAAAGCATGTTTATGAAATTTCTTCACCAGGCAAAGAAGACATCAGCTATGTATCCAAATCAAGTTTGACCAGACTATTTCCATAGTGTGCATATATATATATCCATACACACACTCCTACCCCATATATGCTCAAATCTAATCCACACCCTTTCAACAGTTTTAAAGGGCTATGAGATCAGATGTGGATTACACACACACACAAACATACACATGCACTCATGTACACATCCATATATTCTTGAATCTAATCTGTACCCTTTCAACAATTTTTTGTTTTGTTTGTTTTTTTATGGTAGCAGGGGGTTGAACACAGGGCCTTGCACATGATTTGGAAGTGTGCAACCACTGGGCTGTACCCCCAGCCCATTTTTAATTTTTTACCTTGAGACAGGATCTCGCTAAGTTATGTAGGCTGTCTCTGGCCTCAAACCTGTGACCCTCCTGCCTCCACCTCCTCAGTCACTGGGATTACAGGTGTGAGCCACTGAACCCAGCTTTCCTTTCAACTGTTTTAGAGGACTATAAAATCAGATGCTTTTGCCAGCTCTCGACAGGGAATCCAATCCACATGTGATTCTAATCCACATCTGATCCTGTTGTTGCTGTTAGGTGCTGTTGAGTTGGTTACATGGCAACCCTATGTACAACAGAACAAAACACTCCCCAAAAACACTGTGCCACGCCAGTCACTATGATTCTCTGCTATTCACAGGGTTTTCAATGGCTGATTGTTTCGGGATTGTTTCAAGAGTGGGTTGCCAGGTCCTTCTCCCATTTTTGTGGTGCTGGGGATTGAATATGGGGCCTCCGAGAGTGCAGAGCAGCACTCTACCAACTTAGCTAAACCCCAGCCCCATCCGATCCTATTGCCTTCTAAAACTGCTGAAAGGGTATGGATTAGATTCAAGAATACATTGTGCTTGTGCGCGCACGCATGTGTGTGATTTCTTAAATTCAATGCTTAATTTTCAGTTGACCTCTCAGCTGTGTTGCCTGAAATACTGCCTGAAACAGACTAAACCTCCAGGTATAATAACAACAATTAATATGGCTATCCTTTATTGACCTCAGATAAAAATACTTTATTCAGTATCGCTCAAATGATCTGAATCAGAGCTTGATAATGCCAACCCAGTCGCACATCTCAAGTTCTAAACAACATGTGTCATAGTTAAGCAGAGAAATGAGAAAGCTTAAAGCACTTACTGGCAAAAGACATGATGCCCCCGAAGCCCTCGGTGCTGTTGTTGGAGACAGTGGAGGTGGGAGAGCTTGCTCTGGAGTCTGACTCTGCATCTGAGTCACTTGCCAGTTTCAAGCTGTTGGGCCGCAGCAGCTTTTGAGCCCTTGAACGCACAGTGGCACCTATAAGCCCCAGGTAGGGGTATCTAATCTTGTGGGTGGGCGTAACGCTACACTGTAGTCACTGTTCCCTTCCCACAACTCCTGAACCCCTAGATCGAGGCACCACCCTCTGGGGATGGCAGGACCATGAGAGCATTCATACTTCTCTGACTTTCTGATTAACCCTTGCCCTGGGTCCACTGCAGTGAGGTCCTTCAGGCACCCATCTAGAAGGGATCCCCAGGCTCTCACCGATTGCCATTGACATGTTGGCTGAATCGGGGAGTGTAGCTTTCCCCCTGCTCATCATCATCTTCCTCAGGGGGAAAGCCATATTGGGGCTCGAAGTATGGATTGTCATAGGTTCGCCGGCGCACTGACCCCTCTCCAATCTCTGTCTGCCGCCTGTCCACGTTCGATTTGCCAATGCTGGGAGGCACCGGAGGGAGGGGCTTGCAGACGCCTGCTGCTGCATTATCATCCATCTCTGTAGAATCAGCAGGTTCCTAAGGACCACATTAAAAAAAAAGAGTGGTCACTTAGTGCCCACCTTCCCATATTCTCAGTTAGGCAGGGCCAGGCCAAGACTGTCAGATTCCTAACTTATAGAATGGGTGAGAAAAGATCTCTGTGATACCCTTAGTCTCTGCCTTTACAAACTACATGGGTGGATCATAGCTATTCTTTAAATGAAGCCCAATCACCTTCTTTTGGGGTCAAAACTACATCTCAGAAGCTCTAAGCCTTAGGGCCTACGGAGAGGAAGGTGGGAAGAGTGTGAGGAAAGAGGCAAACGAAGAGCTGCAGCACAGCATTCCTAACAAAGGCAAAGCTCATATCCCAAGCACCGGCTCCCACCCAACCTGCCCCTCCAAGTGCTAACGTACTGAGGTGGCTCCATGGATGACGGTGCTAGGGCTGCTGCTGGCAGTAGTGCTGGAACTGGAGCGCAGTGGAGGGTTTTCCTGAGAGTTCTCACTGTCTGGGCCAGGCTCCTCTGCTTCCTTCTGGCTCTGCAGCTCGGCGATCTCCACCTCGCTGGCGTCCCCCAGGGCTGCGTGCGTCAGAGGGTCTACATCTGCCGAAACCCAAGGGAGACAGGTACAGACCACCTCATCCCCAGACTCCAATCCTGGCCCACAACTGGTTCCACTCTCCAAGCACACTTACTGGGAGTGTCACCATTGATGTCACATTTCATCATTTCGCTGACAAAGTCACCAAGGGAGGAGTAAGAGGAGCTCGAGTCATCATAATCCATACTGTCGCTGCCACTGCAGAGGGAAAAGCACAAAAGAAAGAAACAAAATCCAAAAGGGGCACAGCAAAGAATATGCGATTAGCACTTGGAAAAACAAAATGGGGAGCACACTTAACTCATGGTCAAGGAACAAGATAAAATAAGAAAGTCAAGAAAAACCATCAGCCAAGATATAACGCAAGGCTTCAAAAGCTGACACTGAACTTCTAGGAGATTTTGCCTCCTATGAGCTGAAGAAAGGATTGTGCGAGAACCTGCTCACCTGTCATCAGTGGGGTCAGAGTCAGAATCACGCTCTGGTGGCACACTCAGTGCCTCAGCCAACTGGGAATTGCCATCATAGACTCGATAGTGGATGGGCTGCAGCTGGTGAGCATACCACTTAGGCTTGTCACCAATCAGGGCTGGATCAAACATATCTATCCAAACAGGAAAAAAAATATTTACTAGTAAGGAAAAAAAAAAAGGCAAGTAACACATAAACAAAGATGATAAAACAGGGAATGGAAGGGGCGGGTTAAAGATCAGCAAGGGAACAAACAAAAGCGTGGGCCATCAGGAGGACAAAGGCAGTGAGCAGAGGGTAGGTGGACTCACTGTTGTGAATTCGCTGAAAGGCGTAGTTGGTGGGGTTAAGGATCCATTCTCCAAAATACTCCACAGCCTGAGTCCTGGCCAGTTTCTCAGCAAAGGGAGTTTGCCGAGGACGTGAGGCTAGAAAGGAGCCAGCCTGGAAAGCTACCACAGGCCGAGGGAACAGTCGCAGGGTACGTGTGTGCATCTGAAAGCCCTGCAGCACATTGGCAGAGTTGAAGAAGCGTACCATGGCCACTCTGGGGAAGAAAGGGATGGTGAGATAACCCAAAATCCATACCCTGTACAGGAAGGATTCCCATGGTCCAAGGTCTTAGACTACCCCCCAATACCATCATCTATCAGGCTTCTAATGTCAAGGGGAGAGACAGCTTAAACAATCATCAGTCCTTCTCTTCACACTGAGAGTCTGATTAACCATATCTTCTCTTTGCTCTTACTAAGGTAGGAAATATAACCAAACTATCATGCACATTTTATATACAAAGAAAGTCTGGCTGTCTGGGAAGCAGTCTGCCCCAAAGTCTAAAGAGCAAAGAAATCAACTAGCCAACCAACCAAAGCCAAAAGAGCAAAGAAAACCAACTAGCTTGCTCTTACCTGGTTGCAACATCCACTGAATCCACATCGTTGCCATAGATGAGTGGGTTGAATTCAGTGGAAGGTGTGGACTGCAGGTCATTAGAAGACCTTCCCAAGAGAAGTGGGATCTCCTGGCCCTCGTGAAATTTCTCCAGATTGAGAATGGGCTGAGTGTTGAGACTCATACTGGCTAGGGCCTGTCAAACAACATGAAAGTCCTCATATAAAGCAATTCCTGGGTAGCTAGCCAATCTCAATTCCTAGAAAAGAGCCTTCTAAAAAATCTTCTACATCGCACTCTCTGATTAAAAAGTTCTCAACAAGGAACTTCCTTCATCTGTGAATCATGGCCAATCATTTTCAGAGCCTTTATCTTTGAAAAAATGAATCTAAATATTTTCTTTTATTTTATTTTTTTCCAGTACTAGAGGGCTGAACCCAGGCCCTCATGCATACTTCGCAAGTGCTGTACCACTGAGCTGCACCCTCAACCCCCTTTTCTATTATTTTTTATTTTGAGACAGGGTCTCGCCAAGCTACACAGGCTGCTTCTGGCCTCAAACTTGTGATCCTCCTGCCTCCACCTCCTGAGTCTGTGGGGTTATAAATGTGTACCACCATGCCCGCAAACCCAAATATTTTAGCCTTTAGAATAGAATTATGTAGTTTTCCATCTTAAGCCAACCCAGCTCAAGACACCTTGATCAAATCTGAGGTCAAGAACAATAATTTCAACTTATTTTAGTTGTGAAGTGTTTTTCAAATTCAAATCTACATGGAAGTTGGGTGTGGTGGTGCACACCTATAATATGAGCTACTAGGGAGACTTAGTCAGGAGGATCACAAGTACAAGGCCTGCCTGGGCTACATAGAGAGATAAAGGCCAGCCTGAACAATTTAGTGAGACCGTGTCTCAAAATAAAAATTAAAAAAAATTTTAAAAAAGGGCTGAGGATACAGCTTAGTAGCAGAGTACTTACTTAGTGCAAAGCCCTGGGTTCAATCCCCAGAGCCACAAAAGAAAAATAAAATCAATCTACAGGGAAATATAAACAACTGAAGCATAAAATCAGAGCTATTCTAGTTGTGTGGTGGCACATGCCTGTAATTCCAGCACTTGGGAGGATGAGGCAGAAGGATTGCAACTTTGAGTTCAGCCTGGGCTGCATAGTAAGACATTGTCTCAAAAAAAGAACAAACAAACACACAGCTGTTCTGAGGATCATAGGAAGCAGAACTTCAAGTGCTCAATGCTCCCAACCTAATTCCACCCCTAAAAGACTTTAGGGGCCAGTCTGAAAATCACTGGTGTAGACCAGCCTTGATTTTTAAATGTTAGCAAGCACCAGAATCATCTAAGATGTTGTTAAAAATCAGATTCTGGCTGGGCACGGTGGCACATGCCTATAATCCCAGGGATCTGGGAGGCAGAGGCCGGTGGATTACAAATTAGAGGCCAGAGGCAGCCTGTGTAATTTAGCAAGACCCTGTCTCAAGATAAAAAATAAAAAATGGGTTAGGGGGGCAGCCTAAGTATGTGCAAGGCTCTGTGTTCAGTCCCCAAGTACTGCAAAAACAAAACAAAATGAAACAAAAAACAATAAACAGATTCTGATTCAGTACATCTGGGGTGATTCTGCCCTTTTTTTTTTGCGGTACTGGGGGTTGAACCCAGTGCCTCGCGCTTGCATGCTCTGCAAGTGCTGGGCCACTGAGCTGCACCCCCAGCCTTTTTTTTTTTTTTTTTTTTTTTTACTTTTTGAGACAGGGTCTTGCTAAATTACGCAGACTGCCTCTGGTCTCGAACTTGCAATCCTCCTGCCTCTGCCTCCCGAGCCGCTGGGATTACAGGCATGCGCCACCACACCCAGCAGATTCTCCACTTTTAACAAGCCCAGGTGATGCTAATACTGCTGGTGCATGAACACACTTTTGAGAAACAGGAGTCAGAATACAGAATCAATGGAGCCCAAAGATCTTAGCTCCTATAAACATTTAAAGTAATAAACTGACATAATTCTATATATCAATCTATCTCATTAGTAATACTTAAGCAATCACCAAGAATGAGAATGCAGCAAGTGAAGACAGCTAGAGACCTTTCTGAACTCCCAATCCTTACCACACTCTGCAGCAACAAGATCATCATATTACATCAGTGAGAGGAATGATACAAAGTGGCCCATTTAAACTGAAACAGATGCCATCTAGAGGGACTACTAAGGACTTGAGACAACACAGAAGAAAAGATTTCTAAAGACCCTTAGGATGAGAGTGAGATTCCTAAAAATAAGCACAGTGCTATCTATTGGTGGTCCTACATAACACATAAAGTAGGGGAAGGGAATGGAGTCTTTTCATGTTTTACCTTCAGGTACTGTATTCAGCATGCAGAAGAAGAAAATCAATGAAAAGTGAATGCAAGAGATTACTCAAAGAAAGGAAATTTTGAGGAAAGGATTCTATGTAGACTTTTGGATCAATTCAAGAAGATATTATAAATGGAAGCAGACTGTCCAAACTAACTCCCACCTTACAAGACTGAGAAAATGCTCCAAGGCCATAAGGAATGGCAGATATAACAAAAAACAGGAAGTGAAGGGTTGTTTTATACAGCATCATAAGAATTAGATAATAGGGCATACAATGAATTAGAAGGAATCTTTTTGAGAGTCATCTTGCTACCAAATATTGGGACACACCTCTTCTTAAGCCCTCTTCTTGAGGCAAAGAAAATCTATTCCACTTAAAGCCTGAAAGGAAATTGGTTCTTAGAATAGCTGCCTTCCTATAGTAACCGTACAGCATCTATTACTCCTCTTCTTTTTGTTCATCTTTTTTTTTTTTTTTTGCAGTGCTAGGCAGGCACTCTACCACTGAGATATATCCCCAAGTCCTTTTCTTTCATTCTTTACCTACCTGCTTTAAATGTTTTTTCAACTCTAATGATTCTGGTTCTGGCAGGATAGGTAGCACTTCTGCATTAGTAGGGGCAATGACCTGCACCAGAGAAAAGATAAAAGGCATGACCTCAGAATTAATGGCTCAGGACTTTCACTTACATAAGAGTAAATAACAAGAATAGGAAGACTATTTATACATACAGACACACACAAAAGATGTGAACAAATAATATGAACGAATGCTTAAAGCAAAAAATTATTACAGTAAAAGACACATTGCCATTAATCCCCCTTCAAAATATCTCCCTGACTCTAAACACACTTAACCCATCACTCTTGCCACTTTGTGAAGCAAATCTGGAAGTCCAGAAGTCCTCTTTCATGAGTAATAAATTGTTTAATTTAAACATTCACCGTATTTTTTAACACACCTCATGTATTACATATATGTTACATTGTAGGGCACATAATGTACAGGTGTACACGCAAGAGATACACAGGCGCTCGATATGTATAACCAACCATCTGAAAGGAAAAGTTACCTATATGTTACTGGTGACTATCCTAGATACTAAGATTATAGTACTTACTTTTGTTTGTTTGTTTACCGTACTAGGGATTGAACCCAGGGCCTCACACATGCTAGCCAAGTGTCCTAGCACTGAGGTGCACCCTTCAGTCTCCTCTTTTATTTTAGTTTTTGAGTCAGAGTCTTGCAAAGTTACACAGGCTGCCTCTGGCTCAAACTTGCAATCCTTGCCAGATGCAGTGGAACATGCCTGTAATCCCAGGGACTCAGAAGGCTGAGGCAGAAGAGAAAAACAAACAAAATTTACAATACTCCTGCCTCAGCCTCTCAAGTTGCTGGGATTATAGGCATGTGCAACCATGACCAGTTTTAAGTCTTACTTTCTTTTTTAAACTTATTTTTATTTTCTAAAGTTTTACAATGGACACATATAAGGGCTTTCTACCAAAGTTTTAATGTAGTCTCACTGCAAAATATTAATATAATTTCTTTAGGTTTTCACTGAAAGATAGTTTCTTACTGGAAACTGTACTGAAAGATAGTTTCTTACTGGAACCTATACCCCAGGGAAACCATTGGGAGATGAACTACATCCTATATAGTGATCTCACAAAAGTAACTTCCCTTCTGCTTGTGAAGGATGCAGGAGGACCTCTTAGTTCTGGAAAAACCAAATCCTATAATTCTCTGTGTCCTAACAAATGGCCTATCCAGCTAATAAAGTAAAAGAAGCATTAGAAAAAATCGCTTCAATGAGTCTCACACAGTAATCACTTAAAGCCAGGCATTGTAGTGCACACCTCTAATCCCTGCACTTGGGACGCTAAGGCAGGAGAATCTTACATTCAAAGCCAGCCTGGGCTACCTAGCAAGTTCCAGCCATTGAAAATTTAAAAAGAGAGAGAGAGAGAGAGAGAGAGAGAGAGAGAGAGAGAGAGAGAGGTTAAGAAAGAAACCATTTAAAAAATAGGTATCACAGGACTGGGTTTAGAACATAATCCTATTCTAGACCCAACAATTCCTTAGCCCAGAACCTCACCCTATTGCTGTCCAGATCCACTAGCCATACATCATCAGGCATTTTGAAGTCAAGTTTGTAGAGGAAAAAGCTGGCAGGGACCCCAATGATATATGGGGTTGGAGCCAACAGCAGCTGTGGAAAGGATAAAGAGGATAAGAAACAATGACAAAACCTATTGTGAGCACTTATCAAGTCAGGATTGTTCTAGATAAGGACATGCAGTCCCTTTTCCAAACACTTGAGTCTAAACGTATTTCAAAATTCACAACTTTTCAGATTTTAAAAGGTAACACAAGCATTTTCTGTATATTATGTAACACCTATAGCAGTGTACCCAGTCGTCTACAATCATTAACTGGGCTAAGCAAAAACTATAAATAGCATAGATTTTGCTACCAGATCAGTTCAAATCAATCAGATTTTGCAGAGAAGTTTTAAGGGATTGAGGACCAAGACTGAAATATAGCTCTGGGCATTGAGCCTCTTCCTCAAGAAAGTAGGGATGAAAATGTAGAAAGAGACCTTGAGGCTTACCTGCTCTGCTGATGCCATGCAGGTAGGAAGCAGTGGGATGACAGGAAACATATACTCCAGGGGGTAGATCATTGCCACAAATGCCATCACAGACATGGAGAGTGCATTATAATCTCGGGACTGTAGCACCACCTGCCATGGCCATACAATAAGGATCACTCCACAGCATAAAACAAAGTTTATGAGGCAACAGCTACACTACACTACAATTTAATTTTTGTCTCATTACGCCTCCAGCTGCAGCTTAACTTCCACAATCACCACTGCTCCATGCCCCATGATACCTGCCACCTCCCAACCTAAGCACTATAGTAATCCTCCCTTGAATCATGACTGCCCTAGTTCTTTCACACCTCCCCTCCCAGGACCACACACTGAAACAGAACTGCTGGTATTTCCAGAGATTACATCAGTATAAGTAAGAATAATTCAATCCAGCAGCAAGCCATCTGAATATATCTCTATCTGGATTCAACTCACATGTACTTAATACCTGCCATATACCCAGCATGGTGTAATTTCCTAGAAATAAGAAGATGAAAAAAAGACCTGGTCCCTGTCCTCAAAGCGCTCATGGCCTAGCCTCTGCCACACTGCAAAGTTCTTTCCCTATAAGGGTCTATTAAGCTGGCCCTCTCACCTTGTGCTCCAACAGGATGCAGGTTAGCACCTGAAGACAAGCATCCACACCCAGAAGTTCCAAGGGAAGATGAAGTGGGAAATCCACTAGGGTGAATCGAGATGGGTCTGGAAGAGCAAAGGTCAGAGCTGGCTGGAGCTCCTGGGGTAGGACCTCAATGTCGACTCGCTTCTGCCCAGAGATGGGAACTGGAGAGTGCAGCAATCGATAGATCCAGGCCTCAATCTCTCGAAGGTCATGCAGAAGGGCACTTGATTTCTCCTCCACTAGCAGTGAACCAGTGAAGATTCGCCACATGGTGTCCCTGAGGAGCGGACAGCAAGAATCAGACACATAAGCATTAGGAGCTGATGCCCCATTGCAACCCAAAATAGCCATGGACGGTATAATGATGACAACTAGAAAAGGAGTATCCTTAAGAAACCTCACTCTTTGAGCTCAAATGGAACCCAAAAATATACAGAAAGGCAAATGTAAAAAATGTATACATGGCAGGACTTAATGTCATGCCCATCATAAAACATCAAACTCTTCAGTATTACTCCAAACACAATTATGGTAGGCACGCCAACACTGCAGCAGTCTTTTGATTAGTAAGGACTAAAATGCCTATAGCCTGTCCTCAGGCTATGCAGGAAACTTCCTATGCCCCTCACAGACCAATCATAACTATTCTCTTCCCCTCTCTTCTGAGCATGAATAGCAAACCGTACCTTTGGAGGCCTCGAGGGATGCCCAGTTTCTTGCCCAGCAGCCGTTCACTACAGCAGTCTACCAGCCGTTTGAGGGTATATAGACACTCTCGGAAGGTGGAGAAGAAAGGGTAGTGGCTAAGTACACACAGGGATGTCAGAGTACTGTTGCGGGAACGGCTGCCCCCCTTAGCCCGGCGTTTGCCCCGAGGAGACTGGTTCACATCGGGGGTGGAGTCAGCACTAGGAGGCAGCAGGGATGAGCCACTCTCTGAGCTCTCAGTGCCAACCTCTTCTGAGGCACAGATGGCAGGCGTTCCTTCCTTCCCACGGGACCCTGCCCCACCTTCCCCCTTTTCCTTAGGCATTCGCTTTTGGAAGGAGCGGTAGAAGTTAACACAGATGCCATAACGCGTGACTCCAGTGTCCTTGTCAGTGAGGGTGAAGACAAAAGAGGTATCATCCCGAAGGGTCATGCGCCGCTGCCGCACACTTAGGCAGCCCTCTGGCTGGCAGAAGAACACCACATCTGGGGGCAGGGGAAACTCAGCGTGATCCTCTAATGGGTATCGCCGCAACAGTTCAGGAGTCTGGGCCACACTATCACTGCTCGGGTGTCTAAAGAACATAAAGACAAACTTAGCAGCCTGAAGACATAAAATATGCTATTAAATTTTCACTGCAGTCAGCAAATAAAGCTCAAAATGTTCTTTTGGATAAAGCAAACTAACCATAAGACCTTGGAAAGAATAGATCCTGCTTGCCACATTTAGGTGGCAGGCTAAATGAAGTCTGCATTGTTATGAAGACACCTATCCTTAAATAAAAGTCTCAACAATAATACGATTACTGATACCTTAAGATGATTAGTACCTTTCAAAGTGTATTAGCTAATAAATTACCAAAAGATCACATGTAGTGGGGTGCAATGTACTTTTCCTTTTTACAAAATAAGAAAACTCAAGTATAATGAGCATATTCGATGGCCGGGCGGTGGTGCATGCCTATAATCCCAGCGAACCCAGGAGGCGGAGGCAGGAGGATCCCAAGTTTGAGACCAGAGGCAGTTTGTGTAATTTGGGGAGACCCTGTCTCAAAAAGTTACAAAATGGGCTGGGGGTGCAGCTCAGTGGTCCAGCACTTGCAAAGCATGCAAGCGTGAGACTCTGGGTTCAACCCCCAGTACCACAAAAATAAATAAATAAATAAATAAATAATAAAAAATAGGGCATATTCACTCACAATCACAAAGATACGAGTTAAGAGTGGAGTTTTGCTCTGTCTCTGTCCAGACCAATACTCTAGACATACCAGACTATGTTGTTTTCCCTATCAGCATCAATGTCCCCATAAGGGTGAAATAACATCAAAAAATGAGATACAGGCCAGGCGTGGTGGCACACGCCTGTAATCCCAGCAGCTTGGGAGGTGGAGGCAGGAGAATCGCAAATTCAAGACCAGACACAGTCTGCGTAATTTAGTGAGACGCTGTCTCAAAAAAGTGAAAAATTGGGCTGGGGGGCGCAGCTCAGTGGTCCAGCACTTGCAAAGCATGCAGGCACAAGGCCCTGGGTTCAACCCCCAGGACCGCAAAAAAAAAAAAAAAAAAAAAAAGAGATGCACAAAGCAACATCAAAATAAGGAAGGAGAATAATTGCAGACTTTGTGGCTGCTCCAGATGATAAGACAATAATCAGTCTTCTTGGTTACCTGGCTCCTACGATCACTAGATAGTCAAGTAATCGAGGACAGAACTTCTTCTTTTGCACCATGGTTCCAATTCATCAGTTCATCTCAGAGAAGCTTCAGGGCACTAAGCAAGAAGTTACTGTTCCCAGGAGGAATTCTGCTATTATCTGAAAATCCAAGTTTAATAGGAAAAAAGTACTGATAAGATCCATTGTTGTGCCTAAAGGAATTATCCCTCTCAATTTCATCCCAGCCAGGGGCACAGGTCAGAAGGCCTTCCACTTTAGTACTAAGGATAGGAGAACTTGACACTTGCCTAGCCTAGTGAGTATTTAGGCTTATGAGCTCCAGAGTCAAATGTCAAGTAGGCTAAGGGGCTAAGGATGTAGCTTAGTGGTAAAGCACCTGCCTAGCCTGCATAAGACTTTGGGTTCAATCCCCAGCACCACAAATGGAGGCGGAGGATAAATAATGGCTCACCTCCCTATCCCTACCAACTAGCTCATTTCTAGCCTACTCCCCTGGGGCTTTTTTTCTGAAAAACAGATCCAGGCAGTCTAATCGGGACTCAGTTATGATAACAAAAATTAAGTCCCTTTCAAGACTGCTCTAGGGATGATCAGGAACAAACCATATTCTTCAATCAGCACTAATGTGTACGTGCAGGTCTAGATGGAAACCTAATTATTCTGTTTCAACAATCTGATTCAGCTTCATGTGAAGCACCACATAAACTTTCTAGTTAATTGCACTGAGATAATAACAACAGCTGGCTATTCTAGTTCATGTGTTCTCACATGAAGAACGTCCATGCCCTAAATGCTTCATCTCAACCCCTTTTCTCCCACTTCAAGAGAGAACAGGGTCCAGCAGCTACTGCTCCTAGCTCTGCCCTTGGTGCTGAACCGATGGTTCGCCTCTCCTCGGGTCTAAGGATCAGAATCAGTAAAACAATACATATAGATGAGGCCTTGTCCTACTCTATCTTACAGAGATTATGAATTAGGTGCAGAAAATACTGGTATTTTTGCAAGGGCAGGGAGAGGTGCTCAGAGGAATTTTTAAATTTTAGTCCCCAAATTAGGAAAAACGTACATGATATCTTATTATCTGTTATTTCCTCTTAGGCTTCCATACACTTCTCTAAATAAAACTTTCCCCTCTACTACAGGGATATTTCCAGTCCTCCAGGATTCCACTTCTGTGCTCTGCACATGGCCATACTAATACCTTATTCACTGTAAATATAAACAATCGCATAACACTACCACATTCTCATACACACACCCCAGTCCTTCATTTGCTGCTCCATGTACTTTCATACAAACACATGTAAACACATATACGCTCCCTGTATGCTTACGGCCCTATTTGGTTTTTTGTTTGTTTTCAGTACTGCAGAATTGAACCTAGGGTGCACCATCACTGAGCTGCACTCCCAACCCCCTTTATAAAAAGTTTCTATTTTGAGATAGGGTCTAAGTTACACAGGCTGCCTCTGACCTCAAACTTATGATCTTCCTGCCTCAGCATCCCGAGCTGCTGAGATTAGAGGCATGCACCATGGTGCCTGGCTTTTAAGGCCCTATTTGATTTAGATAGTGAGAAGTCCTTATTGCTCCCTGATCTAATAATAAACAAGACCTATTTACAACACCGTTAGTGGCCTCAAAATACTGATCCCTCTTTTCCCTTGCTCCCAGTAGAGAACCTGCAGGTAATAGGATTCAGTTTTGTCTCCATAGCAACTCTGGTTCCTAGCACTATTTATAGTAGAGCCACAGCCACTCCCCTGCTTGGTGACCGCACAGTGCCAACAGCTGCTACTCCAGAGATGGCCCAGGCCGCTAACAATTCACTCTCCCTAAACCTGGAGACACCCCTTCCACTGACAGCAACTGCTAAAAATTAGGTTATCTTCCAGCACATCTGTTAGTTTGTTCTCATCCCAATTGTGGCATTTAATAGAGAGATCCCCTCACCACCAAGTTCCTGAGCGTGTCATACACTCACTCATTTGGGGGGATTACCACCACTAATGACCCAGAACAGCATTTTGGTTCTCCCAACGGCTACAATCATGAGCATACTGCAGAAAGTGGGGCACCATAATAGGGCAGAGCTCAGTTCCTCCTAAGCAGAATAAAAAAGGGAGAGAAATGGAGACATGAAAAGGGATCTGGGCAAAACCAGAATTTGTTCATAAGAATTATATAGGAATGTCTAGAGTGAAAGCCAAAGTCTCTTTTTTATTAGTATTATTTTGGGGAGTTTTTTGAGACAATGTCTTGCAGTACACCCCAGCGTTGCCTGACATGCTATGTAGACCAGGCTGGCCTCAAACTTGCATCCATCCTCTTGTCATAGCCTCCAGAGTGCTGGGATTACACATGTGCACCACTATGCCTGGGTTTAAAGTATCATAAAGTAAAAAAGAATGTACAGGACCAGAGTTCCAGGCTAAGTCTTAGAATGTACATTTGTACTGAAAACCAGGAGTCTTTTCTTGCTAAAGTCTTACAGATGGGACCTAGAGCATCTCCTACCAATAAATTAGGTACTGAGGCCTCTCTAGCATTGGTGGGATGCCCAGCCTTTCTCCAAATTCAAGTAGTTATCATGTTCTACAGTCCTTATTTCTTTCCAGAGTTACAAGGACCCTGAAATGTTGTGACTATACTTGCTACATGTGGTAGGATAGATTTTTAGCCATGACTCATGTTTCATCTACAGCCACTGCCTTCAGTTAGACTGTAGAGATAACCAAGGCTTTTCTTTTCATTCATTCTTCTTCCCTTCCCCACAAACCCTAAACCTTCCACCACCACCCATAACTCAGTCTTCATAATCAACCGGGCTCAGACTCTGCCTCTTGCCTCAATCTTGTTTACTAACACAGAAAACCTCATAGCTCCTATCCCCATATAGTCCAATGGCATCAAGCTCAAAAATGCATACCTTTCTGCTGAAGTCCCACATCACCATCTACACCTAATATCCACAGACCTTTAGCTTATGCATGCCTTTTCAGCCTACAATAGCCATTCTAACTAACCCTAGGGATCTGTCCCTCCTTTTGGTTTTGGGCAGGATCTCATAGTAAAACCACAGGAACCCTACTCGAGGGCGATATGACATCTTTGCTGACGTGAGCACAATGGGAGACTCTCCTCCCCTTCTCAGGCAGTGACTCTGCAAGCTCATCAGCACAGACTGGTCCAACGCAGGGGAGAACTGGAGCAATGAGGCTGGCGATAGGTAGCGTTGGGGAGGAGGGAGGGAAGCAGGAGGAAGAATTAAGATGCACGAGGATGGAAAGGGGAGCAGTTGCAGGAAAGATGAAATGGTGTGAAATGGTGTCTCCACTCCTCAGCCAGTCAATTTTGAACCATGAGCCACATATATATATATATATATATATATATATATATACATATATGAATATATATGTACATACATACATACATATACATATATATACACACATACTTGTATACATTTGTGTATATTTGTGTGTGTACGTATTAACATACACACACACACACACACACACACACACACACACACATCTATCAGCCAAACATGGTTCTCCAAATCCTAAGCTAAGGTGCACACACACGCACATACATTCGCGCACAAGCACACACAACAAGCACTTGGGCCAGCTCGGGCCCGGGGCTGGACAGCTCTGCCCGCCCCCTCACCTGCTGGACAGTTCCCCGCCCCCGCCCCGGAACCAGCGCCACCCCGGACCGGCGCCGGAGCCCGCAGCCCGCAGCCCGGACCCCACCCCGCTCCTTGGACCCTCGCCCCATTCCCTCGGGAGACCCCACGCTCCCTGTCACTCCTTCAGGGCCTCCCCGAAGAACCTCTGCTCCTGGAGCCCCACTCGCTCCTAGGAGTCCCCAGATACCTGCTTAGGGGCCCCGACGTCCCTGACTCCCCTACCTCCCGCGCCTCGGGGAGCCCGGCAGGCCGTCCCGACGCGCCCCAGCCGCCGCGCGCCCGTCGCTCCCCGCGCGGCGCGGCGAGAGCAGGCGCCAGTTCCGCGTCTGCCCCGGGGGGCGCGTACCACTCGGCCCCGTGCGGGCGGAGGCGGCTGAAGGGGCCGGGGCCGTACCACTCACCGCCGGGGGTCAGGGCTGCACCAAGCCGAGAACGGCGGCGGGCACACACCCACCCTGCGGGAGTGGGACCGCGATGGGAGGTGCCGGGCCAGCCCAGCGCCGGGGGAGCCCAGGGGAGGAGCGGAGGAATACCTTTCGTTTAGGTTGCTCAACAGACTTTGCTTGGACGCGGCCATGAAGGCCGTTTGGAGGCAGTGCCGACTGGCCTGGAAGTAGCTTCTCCAGATGAACTGCCCCTGAGACTCCCTGACCGCCTCCGAGACCTCACCACGGGACCCCCCGCACGCGTTTTGGAAGTGCCCGGCCGACTGGGCTGGAAAAGCAGGCTACCGGGCCGGCGGAACCTACCAAGTTTGGGTGACGGGGGAGCTTGAGGCTGGGACCGCACACCGGAGCGCACCAAGGGAAGGGGACGCGAGCGGCGCCGCGACGCCCGCTGGGAAATGGAGTCCAGCCCTTTTGAGAGCGTGAACGTGCAGGGCAGCCTCCCCTAACCCCGAGGGACTTTTCTTCTTTCTTGTCCCCACAGAGGTTGGGGTCCGAAAGGAGGGATTACCTGGCCTTAGGTCTTTCAGCTTGTGCCGTTTTTCCTATGCCAACGGGAAAACTAAGGCATTATAAATACGTGCGAGGTGCGTGGCTGAGTAAATTGTGAAAATCTAATTCCTCCTGCCCTACAGAAAGATCACCCGCTCTGCCAGGATCATTAAAGCAGAAAGGGTCTCTAACCTTCAGCATTTCTTTTACCTAAATGACACAATGGGGCTCGTGAAAGGAGGCCGCCTTTTAACTGCCTAGGCTGTCACTTGTGATTTGCCCCTTCTCTGAGTCTGGAGGCAGATCCTAAAGGACACACGCAGGCTTCCTCCTCCACAGCCGTACCCCGTATCCCCAATCCAGAGGTTGGTTTCCCTAGTTCTGTATTTATTTTGGTCTTCCTGTTCCAACTGCCAGACCTATCAGTACGGTAGCCCGAGGCATTTATTAACAAGCCACAGAGTGACTGTGGAGAATTTCTTTTGGGGCCCTGTGGGGGAAACCAGGAAGGGATGAAGGCAGGATGAGCCGGGCCCTGGAGAGCCTTGTGCACAGTGGCCCCCGGGGTTCATCCATTTGATTGGGTCAGTACGTCTTCAGATGGAGCACAGCTGTAGCAGGGCTCCCACTGCCTGTCAGCCACACAACTTCCAACCCTTTGACTCTCCTTTAATGCCACAGAAGGATCTCCTTCACCCTGTGCCGGGAATGTTTGCCCTTCTCAGTTTGCTCCAACTCTAGGAAATAGCCCCAGGGGGGCTCAGCCCTGCGGCCCAGAACACAGACACATGGGAGAAGATCAGTCATTCGTGTACATCCCAGATCTCAGAAAGCAGCGGGGGAAGCTTTTTGTCCTGCAGGCGCAGCGCGAACACTTGCTCTGAGTGCACGCTGCTCAGAGTCCGGAGGCTCACCAGCTTCATTAACATCCGAGGGAACATCAGCCGGTCCTGGAGAAAGGAAAGGAAGGAGTCTAGCTTTTGCTCCTCCCCAGGGAAGGGGAGTGAGGGCAGGGGAGTTGTGGGAGAGGTAGAGAATCATCTGTGCTAGTTGTAGGCAGAAAGGTTCCTGAAGGAAAAGCAGGTGTGTCAGGGAATGGGCCTGTAGAGCTGAGGAAAAAGGCATTGGGGGAGACTCACGTTGGGGTGGTGGATGGAGACGTAGGCATGCAGGGCCTCCACATACGTGTGTTGCAGCCTCTCTACTTGCAGTTGGTCCTGCACATTGGGCCGGTCTATAGGTTGCCAACAGAGTTGAGGAGCAGGTCTGGCCAGGCTCTTAGTTCCATACCCCAAATTACAACCCCAAAATAGGGATGTGTCCCACCCAGCCTCTTTCCATTCTCAAATAACACAGCAAGGAGCTCCACCCCCATGGTTCCTGCCCTGTGGGCCTTAGCCTTCCTTGGTGCAAATGTCTTACGCAGTTTCCCTCTTGCCCCTCCTCCGCACCTGCAGAGAAAATGCTGATGGCAATAAGCAAAGCAAACTCGGCATCATTGAGTTGCAGCTCATTCATGGCTCTGGAGAACTCAAAGATGGGGTTGATGAACTCTACCTGCAGACCTGGGGAGCAAGAAGGGAGGCTAAGACATGTAGGAAAAGCAGAAGGAATTTTCTCCAACTCCTTCTCTTAGGGAACTACTAGGAACTCACTAAGGCATCTCCAGGGTTCTGATGTCTAAGGACAAGTTTCTTAACCTCTCTAAGCCTCCTCTAGAGGCTGCAATTTAGCTCACTTGGTAGAGCACCGCTCTGCGGTCTCTGAGGTCCCGAGTTCAATTCTCAGCACTGCAAAAATGGGAGAAGGACGTGGCAATCCACTCCCGAGGCAATCCCAAAACAATCAGCCATTGAAAATCCTATAAGGGTCGCTATGAGTCAGACACGACTCGATTGCACACCACCACCACCACCACCACCACCACAACAACAACAAGGCTCCTCTGTGAAATGAGAGTTAGGCCAGATCAGGGTGACTGGTATTGGACTGTAAACAGACTGAGATAAGGAGTGGGGGGAGACACAGACTGGTGCATGTGCACAATATTACTATGATGTGAACCCATGTAACTGTGATGTGATTGGGCAATGATTTTGCATTAGCCACTATTGTATAAAGGTCTTAAGAAGCCCCTCCACCAGCACTGGGCAGGCACAGAGAGGATACGATGGGAGGAGAGGACACAATGCACAGAGAGGATGAGACACACAGAGAGGACTGGGGGGCATGGAGAGGCAATAGGGCATGTGGAGGGCAGCAACTGGGAGCAGTGGCACCATGGAGGGAACAGAGAAGTGCACCTGGAATAAAGCATATGACACCTGCCTTTGGCTCATCAAGCATGTTTTGGTTTCTCTGTGGGCCCCAAGCATCCCTCCCTTGCTGAGGAGCCCAGCTCAGGTTCAACAGGGAGTCATAACTGAACCTATCTAATAAAACTGTTGTGATGGTTAAATGATAAACCAGGCAGAGTACTTAGCACTGCGTCTGGTATATAGGAGGTGCTGAATTATAGAATTAAAAGTAACAATTTTGTTTCTCTCTATCTCCCCCGCTCACTCTTTCTCTTTCCCTCTCTTTCTTCCCCCTTGCCCCCCCCCCCCAAGGGTCTTGCTTTTTATCCCAAGCTGCTCTGGACCTCATGATCCTCCTGCCTCTGCCTCCAGAGTGCTAGGATTACAGGCATAAACTATCTCACCTGTTACTCTTATCAGAATTCTCTGGCTTGATGGTGTGGCTGAGTGATAGAGCATACAGTGTGTGGGGCCCTGGGGTCAAGCCCAGTCACCCCAAGATAACTGGGAAGGAGGAGGGACCTAAGAATCGACCCTTCTTCTGCCATTTGTGGTGGTGCATGCCTGGAATTCCAGCAACTTGGGAGGCTGAGGCAGGAGGATCACAAGTTCAAGGCCAGGGATAGTCTGTGTAAGCAAGACTCTGTGTCAAAATAATAAGTAAAAAGTAGGCTAGGGGTGCAGAGCAGTGGTAAAGTGCTTGCAAAGCATGAGTGAAGCTCCTGGGTTCAACCCCTCAGTACCACAATAAATAAATAAATAAATAAATAAATAAATAAATAAATAAATGAATGAATGAATGTTTCTTTTCTAAGCTGGGCATGGTGGTACTCTACTGTAATCACAGCACTTGGGAGGCCAAGGCAGGAGGATGGAGAGCCATAGTGAGTTCCAGGGCAGCCTGGGCTACATAGGGAGACCTTGTCTTAAGAAATAAAAAAATTTTTAAATTAAAAAAGAGAAAGAGAAAGAAAAAGAATTCTCAAGGGCTCCACATTTCTAGAAACAGAAAGATCTCTTACTTTTGTCTGTAAGGAAGCCCTCTTTGCTGGCACATGGCCTAACTTATTTGAATACTAGAGATATATTACATGTGTTACATCCCGGAGGAAATACAGCAATATGGTTGAAGGTGTGGACTCTGGTACCAGACTCCCAGGATTTGAGTCCTGGCTCTACCACTTACTAGGCTGTGTGACCTGGGGTAAGTTATTTAACCCCCCTGTGCCTTTGTCTTCCCATCTTTAATATGGAGATAATAATAGTACCTATTTCATAAAGCCCTTAGAATAATATGTGGCATATGTGGTATCTGGGCTGGGATTTAGCTCAGTTGGTAGAGTGCTGCGCTGCAATCTCTGAAGTCCCGAGTTCAATTCCCAGCACTGCAAAAATGGGAGAAGCACCTGGCAATCCATTCCCAAGGCAATCCCAAAACAGTCGGCCATTGAAAACCCTATGAGGGTCACTATGAGTCGCATACCAACTCGATGGCACCTAACAACAACAACAACATGTGGTATCTACCATGTGTTTGTCAAATTAAAAAAATAATTTAATGGAATCAGTCTTCTTGCAGAGAAAACTAACATGCAAGAAATCATGACCTGAAACCACGACCTAAAGCCTTCACACCTAGAGAATTCTTCTGCCATAGGCACTGTCAAAGTCTCTCTACCCACACTGTGTTCTAGGCTTTCTCAGATTTCTTTTAGCAACCATCTGCTACACTTTTCCCTTCGAGGTTTTTTGATTAGTCACTTCCTACACTTTCACCCTGGTGTTTATAAAGCATTGTGTGTTGATCCATTTAGTGGGCAAGCCCCATTTTATAAAAATATAGCATTTCTTGGTGAGATCTTAAGCCCCCAAATGTGCCCCAAAGCCCCTTTGGACAGAGATAAAGAGAAGGTCCTAGAATTTAATTATTCGCCTGTGAGGTCTGCTAATGCTTGCTGAATAAAC
Source organism: Pedetes capensis (assembly GCA_007922755.1). Classification (NCBI taxonomy): domain Eukaryota; kingdom Metazoa; phylum Chordata; class Mammalia; order Rodentia; family Pedetidae; genus Pedetes; species Pedetes capensis. The sequence continues at coordinate 41,113 of VMDO01004500.1, read as the reverse complement.
ACTCCAGATGGGATCAGCCTACATATTTAGGCACCCACTGTGTGTTGCATATGATGGTGGATGTAGAGGAGGAAGGAGACCTGACAAAAATGAAGCCCCTAGGGAAAAAAATAAAAGAGAAAAAAAGAAAAGAAAAAAGAACAAAAAAGATAGAGCCCCCTGTTCCTTCTCTCCAAGGCCTCATTGTTGAAATGAGAAATGAAAGACAAACATGTCAACGTCAAAATGGCTTAAATAAAGAAACCTATAAATAGGTGCAGATTCAGATAGTGTAAGCCCACAAATGCTGAAGGAACAGAGATATTGGAACTGAAAAGGGCTTAGGAAGGAGGGTGTTCTCAAGGAAAAGAAGGTTAAATAGGTCTAGGGTAATTCCCATTTGGGGAAAAGGTGGTTTGGTAAAGAAGGGGGACAGGGCTGGGCTTGAAAGCTGGACAAAGCCATCAAATCACTTGTTAGGTGCCTATACATTCAGGCAACACACCAGGCATTGCAGAAGGCAATAGAAGCCAAGATAGCCCTGCCCTATCCTACAGTTAAGGGAGGCCTTTTCAAGAAAGCCCTGACTGGCCCATGTTGGGACGAGAGGCAGACGAGCTGGCCTGAGTCACCAGAAACCAGAGAAGGCTTTATGAACTCTGGCCTGGAACCCAGGATCTGTCCTTGAGAATGCAGTCACAGCATTAGCCATAATTTACAGAACTATTTCCTCAGCTGATAAGCTACTCAGTCTCCTGTTCAGCCTCAGTTCCAGTCCCTGGAAAACTCCCTTAGCCTTCCTTCCCTTCCCATCCCTGATCCCCCACCAAACATGACCAGGAACTGAGTAAGAGAAAAAGCCCTGGGTTTAGCTTCAAGCAAGCTTCCGACCATGAGCGGCAATGTGAACCAATTCTTAGAGAAAATACTCCAGATACAGGAAGACGATAGAAGTGTTCACTCCTATCCTACAACTGTCCCATCTGACATGTCTATTGTTTCAACTCGGGTTGCATGGCTCATCAGAAAGAGTGACTGAAGGAAAGGAGGGGCAGTCAGTCCACGTGATCCTTAAAGAGCACATCTGAAAAAGGTTTGTTCACTTAAAGGTTTGGTGCATTGGTTTTCATACTTTTTTTTCTAGCTACAAAACCTTTTCTTTAAGGAAAACATTGTGGGCAGGGAATGGTGGTACATGCCTATAATCCCAGCAGCTCGGGGAGGTAGAGACGGGAGGATCGAGAATTCGAGACCAGAAGCAGTCTGCGTAATTTAGTGAGACCCTGTCTCAAAAAAGTAGAAAAAAAAAAATGATCTGAGGGTGCAGCTCAGTGGTCCAGCACTTGCAAAGCATGCAGGCGCGAGTCCCTGGGCTCAACCCCCAGTACCAAAAGAAAGGAAAACATTGCGCAAAAGCACAATATCGATTGATAGAATGCAGATTTAAATGGAGCTTCTTATTTGGCTAAAGCAAGAATACAGGCCATTTCTGTGTCCCCCTGTGTCTTCTCTAAGGTGAGCTTCCATAATCCTCTCAGGTTTCTCAGAACACAGTTTGGAAACTGGCCTAAAGTAACAGATTGGAGCAGGTGAGAGAGGCCTATCAGTATTCCAAGCTTCTCTCCTAGAAAATCAAGTGGAGCCTTCCCTGGACAATCACCCGAACCTTATTGGGCCCAAGACTCTGTAACCACCACAAGCCACATGACAAAACGCACGTGGGCATCCAGCCCAGTCCCTTTGTTGCCTCAGCTCTCACCTGCTTTGGCAAAGTCTTCCCGGTTGTAACTGAAATCCTTGAGGAAGGTGATACTCTCACTGCCAGGGTTGTACCTCCGAGACGTCTCCAGAAGCATCACCTGCACACAAGGAGGCCCTCAAGCGGGATGAGGAGGGCTGGACGTGGTGCGCGGCCCTCTGAGGGAAAGTTGATTCCCTTTCCCCTCCTACCCAGTGGGTCAGGCTCTCCCAGCCTGCTGTCTGGAGGCCTCCCACGGACAATCCCAGTGTGGTTCTCCCTCTATCCCTCGCCCTTTCCAGCCACCTCGATCGCAGAGGTCTTCAGCAGGGCGATCTGGTCTTCCCGGCTGAGCTGCAGGAAGCCAGGGAGCTGTTTGGCGAAGTCAACGATCTCCTGAACAGAAACAATGGCCAGCTCGGTGAAGTGGGCAAAGCGCTGCTGGCGGGCCTCCCGGCTCTGGGGATCTGGTGCCATAGGCCAAGGCTACCCAGGAGGGCAAGGAGGGAAAAGGCAAACCGCTTGGAGTCAGACATGGGAAAGCCACCTGGCACTCCAGGCAGGGCCACCTCTCCCCAGGCCTAGCAAATACCGTGACGCGAAGTTGGTCAGAGAAGGAGCGCCTGTTACACTGTTGCTGGGCAGCGACCAGCTTCTCAATCATGCCCAGTTGCTCTGGGCTGAGCTGGGGCAGGACTTGGGGAGGCGAGGAAGCCCTCAGGGGCACAGATGTGGCCTGTGCCTGTTCCTCTTCTTGTCGCTTCAGTTTCTTTAGGCGGATCTGTTCTTCTGACAGGACACCTAAGGACAGGGCCAGACGTGAAGAGGGGTAGGGGTGAGGGACAAAAAGCAAGGATGGAGCCAGGCGCGGTGGCACACGCCTGTAATCCCAGCAGCTTGGGGGGCAGAGGCAGGAGGATCGCAAGTTCAAGACGAGAGGCAGTCTGCGTAATTTAGTGAGACCCTGTTTCAAAAAGTTAAAAAAAAAAAAATGGACTGGGGGTGCTGCTTAGTGGTCCAGCACTTGCAGAGCCTGCAAGCACAAAGCCCTGGGTTCAACCCCCAGTACCACACACACACACACACACACACAAAGCAAGGATGGGGCAGAAGAGGAGGTCTGAAGCTCCAGGACAGCAGAGAGCATTGGGGAAACACAAGAAAAAGATGTTAATCCAAACTCAGGGGCTGGATAGGAAGCCCCCATAGGGGCCAGCACCTGTCTGCCCTCCTACCCCGGCCCCCTCTTTCCCATCAGCCTTCCTCCCACTCCTTCCCCAGAGACTCACATTCCTCCCGCATGCCGGCCTGGCGGCATTTCCGAAGCCGACATTCCTGGCACTTGCGACGCATGTAGGTGTCCATGGGGCAGTGGCCACCACTATGGCATACGTAGCGTGCTCCCTTGATGACACTGCGTCGGAAGAATCCCTTGCAGCCCTCGCAGCTCAGCACGTTATAGTGGAAGCCGGAGGCTTTGTCCCCACACACACTGCACAGCTCGTTCCCCAGCATTTTGGGGGCCGGCCCCTTTTTCCGCTTTTGTGGACGGAGCTCTGGATACAGAGAAGTGCCTTAATGTTCTCCCAGACTTGGTGACTGCCTGAGGCACTCAGTGAACTTTAGTTCCCTCATATATGAAGTCTAGTGTCTGTTTCTTGGTTTGTTTTTGGTTTGTTTTTGAGATGAGGGTTTATGTTGCCCAAGCTGGCCTTGAACTCCTGGGCTCAAGCGATCCTCCTGCTTCTGCCTCCTGAGCAGCTGGGATTACAGATACATGCCACCATGCCTGGTTTAGTCTATTATAAAAACAATAGCTCTCATTCTCCATGGGCCATTTTGTCCTAAGTACTGTAAAAGCCTCTTGTGCGCATTGATCTTTATGACAAATTATTAATTCATTTTACAAATAAGGATATTGAGGCTCAGAAAGGCCTAAAATAGAGACAAAATGTACAATTGGATCATAATTGACACAAAGCCTTTGGACTTAACCACAAAATTATAAGTCTCCCCCGGAACCTCCACCCATATCCAGGAAGCTCACCTGTGGGCTCTGGAAGGGCCTCTGCTCTGGGGAGCAGGGATGTGGGCTCTGCTGCCTCCAGCCCCATCACCAAAGTGCCCCCAGCAGATTGGGGCATCCTGGCGTCCTCTCTGAGGATGCTGCCTCCCTGGGCCTGGCTGCTTGCATCTGGGGCATCTGGCTCCCACAGCTCCACTGCAGAGCCTGAACCCAAAAGAGCGGCACAAGGGGATCTCAGGTCCCATCTTAGCTTTACTTTCCAAATTTCCTGGCTGGGAAACTGCAAACTTATCTCTACCCTTAGAGGGAGCCAAACCCCAGCTCATGCTCTAGGGCTTCAGGGTTTTGTGGGCTCTAGGACTGGTCAAGGGGAAAAGGACATGGCAATCCACTCCAGAGGCAATCCCGAAACAATCAACCATTGAAAACCCAATGATGGTGGCTATGAGTCGGACCCGACTCAACGGCACCTAACAACAACAACAGGACTGGTCAATTGTAGTCTATTGCACATCAAGATCTTAAATAAATATGTTAACCTCTAGTTGGGCATGGTGGTACATGCCTGTAATCCCAGCACTCAGGAGGCTGAGGCAGGAGGATCACCATGAATTTGAGGCTAACATGGGCTACACAGTGAGTCCAGACTAGTTTCAGCTACATAGTAAAACTCTGACTTAAAAAAAAAAAAAAAAAAAAAAAAAGGACATTAACTTTTATCCCCTTGTGGGGCTGGATGGCATCCATTTCAGAGAGTAGAGAGAACTCTCCAAAGCCAGAGCCGGATAAGCACTGGACATGCCATCTCTCCCCAGCAGCAAAACCAGATTGAGGAGGTCTGGACAGCAGACTGCACGGAAGAGGCATCAGAACCAGGGTAGAGGTAGTCTGGGCAGGAGGTAAGCAACACGAAGACTAGCTCTGAACCGTGTTCTGGAGGAGGGAAGAATGCAGATAGTGAAGGAGGCTGATTCCTGAGGGCCACTCAGCTAGAAACCTGGGTTCAGGGGAAAGGGCTGGAACAAAGCAGCTTACCAGGAGAAACGTCAGGCACAGGGGCCTCCAGCCACAAGGACATTTCTTCCTGGAGTCCTGGACATTACCAAGGCACTGTCCTGCAGGAACAACCCAGGTTACACTCTTCCAGATCTGGGCTCCTTTCAGCCTCAGGTCCCTTCTCCTGTGCCTGCCATTACGAGCTGACGTGTACTTGACACAGATTAGCCCATGTGAAGGCTTTTACATGCCTTCCTCACCGTACCCCTATGAGATCAGGACTATTCTTTCTTTCTCCACCCCCCCCCACCCCTCTCTCTGTCTCTCTTTCTCTCTCTTTCCTTCAGTGCTGGGGATTACATCCAAGTCCTGGCACATGCTAGGCAAACACTCTGCTATACCTCCAGGTTGTCAGGATTGTTCTCAAGCCCATTTTTACAGATGAAGAAACTGAGGTTCAAAGAAATTAAGGAAACTGCCTGTGGCCACAGAGTTAGGTGGTGACAGAGCCAAGACCATAACCCTGAGTTCTTGTCTCCAAAGTCTGAGCTCTCAGCCACTGTGCTGCCCTTCGCTCCAAAGCCCCCCATTCAGGCTCGGGGGAGAGCCAAAGTCAGGCAGCACCAGGAGATGGGATCGAGGCTCACTTTGCAAACATGCTGCTTGTTAAGGAATCTCGCTCCTGCTACTTTCTGGAGTCCCAGCACAAACAGCACAAACTTCTTGCTCTGAGAGCTTCCCTAATTCGTACACAAAACCTCCTCCGCCAGAACCTCTAAGTTCTGGCACCTAAATAGAACCCTGGCCCTGCCCCCAGCGCCCACCATCATCATTCTTCACTTTTCCCCACAGACCCCTTTGTAAGGTCCTTAGGACATCCTCCCACCCAACCCTAGACACCCTCAGCTACTGCTGAGGAGCAAACCCACCGGTCCCCGGCCACCAGACTTGCTGGCTGCGCGGTCTCTGGAGCCCCCTTGCTGGGAAAGGAGGACGGTGCAGTTCCCTGGCCCGAGGCTGAGGCAACTAGCTGGCAACCGGAACTGAGTACACAGGGACCTGGAGCCCGGGAGAAGTGGTAATGTAAGGAAAGGCTGAGGGGAGGGACTGCTCAGGGGTCGGGCCATCTCTCCTTCCTGCCGATGGACTGACCGGAGCCCTGGCTTCCTTAGCCCCCGCCCATGGGGTAGCTTCCCCACCAGGCGAACTCCTCCCTAGCCGCCCCTTCAGCCCACGCCACCCTGTCCCCTACTCTGCCAAGACAGTCTCATTTCCCCACAGACCGCAGACCAGCCCAGTTCCATCTGTCCCCTTCCTCTCCTCACCCTGGAGACTCTGCTCCTACAGAACGACTGCTTCCCAGGCCCCCCCACCCCAATCCCGGCAGCCTCCAGAGTCAGCGTTCCCTCCCCTCCATAGACACCTCACGGAGCAAAGGTCCCAGCCCGGCCCGGAATTGCGACACTGGGCCCTAGCCTGCGTTCCCAGCCTCCCTCCTCCTCCCCTGCCTCTGGGAAGGCGCCAAGCTCTCCCCATCAGCTCCAGGACTGAGCCAGGCTGGTAGAACTCCAAGGGTGGAGAGAGGCAGGTGCTGGGTCTTTCAGGGAGACTGTACTATAGGTGCCCCACGTGGGCCAGAGAGGGGAAGAGGCCAGGAAAGAAAAGCTGGCAGGAAGTCGGCTCTGAGCAATGGCAGGCCTGGGACAGGGGCAAGGGGAGCAGATGGCAGCAACCCCAGGGCCAGCCCAGGATGGACCCAGGAAAGTATACAGGTTACTTCATCCAGAGAACAGTACCATCTGAGGCGGTGGCAGCAACTGCTGAAACAATAGCCAAAGCCTTCCTGCCCTGATGCCTGGGACATGAAATCCAGCCTTGAAGGAAAACACTGTGTTTTGTTGATTTTCTCCCCAGGGGAACAGGACCTGGCTTAGAGGAGGCAGCAGGGTAGGGACTGTTTTCCTGTTTGTTGAATGAATAAGTAAACAAGAAATATATGATCCTTTTCTATCTCATACTTGTTGGCTTGAGTTAGTGTCAACTCAGCGTGATGAGTTAGCTCAGATTCTGGGTTCAAACCCTGGCCTTGACTCTCACTACCTAGATGATTTATTATTATTCTCTGTGTGTGGGGGGGTGCGTAGTGCTAGTAATGCAACCCAGGGCATCATGCATGCTAGGCAAGTGCTCTGCCACTGGCTATACCCCCAGCCCAGCAGTGTGATCTTGATCGAACAAGTTACTTAATATCTCTGAACCTCTCCCTATCTTTAACATGGAGATAACAATAACTTTTTGCCCATAAGGTTGTGTGGGAATTAAACATATCATAGCACAGTGTGTGGCACACAGGAAGTATTCAAGAATGGACAGCAATTCCTGAATCCTCCTAATCCCTTCAGCTATGGGTCTTCCCATCACCTTGAACCTATATACTGTTAACCCTTCAAATCTTTGTCTCCACATACAAACCCCTCACTTTCTCTTCCAATCCTTAGAGTGGCTCCAAGGGGGAGGGACAGTAAATAACTCCACTTTATAGGGAACACTGAACCTCCCTTGAGGGCCTTGCCCAGGACCACACACAGTTAGTGGCCAAGCTGGGATCAGAATCCAGATGTCCCCACTCCAGTCCCTGTGCTGCTTTTCTCCTGAGTCAGGGTCCAGGACACTCTTGGCATGTGGCCTCCCAGGTCAGACACACCAGTGAAGTGCTGATGGCAGATGCCAGGGCTGGAGGGCTGTGAGGGGGGCAGATGGGGAGGCCTGCAGAGGCTTCCGTTCAGATGTGGAAGGCAGGAGCTGAGGTTACTGTTGGCCATTCACCCCCTAACCCATTCCCAGCTTCCTTCTCACAGGCTCTTCCTGTTTTGCTGTGAACTCCAATTCCCATGGGCCCACATTAAAGTACAGGACAGGGGCCAGGGCAAGTGGCCAGAGGGACCGAACAGAGATGAACGGGGCACCAGGGAAGAGGAGAACAGAGGGAACATGGAAAGAGTGGACATGGGTGTGGGGGCAGGACAGAGGAACAGGATGGGAGAAGGATGGGAAAGCTGAAGTAGAAAAGAGGCTTGGTAAAAGATGGAGGGGAGAGGGCCAGGGAGGGTGGCAAACGCCTGTAATCCCAGCAGCTTGGGAGGAGGCGCAGGAGGATCCCAAGTTTGAGGCCAGAGCCAGTCTGCGTAACTTAGCGAGACCCTATCGCAAAAAGTAAAAAAATGGGCTGGGGGTGCAGCTCAGTGGTCCAGCACTTGCAGAGCATGCAAGCGAGAGGCCCTGGGTTCAACCCCCTAGTACAAGAAAAAAAAAAAAAAAGATGGGGAGTATGGAGGCAGGAGGGGGGGAGAAGCACAGGGTGGGACAGAGGAACCAGCGGGGACTGGGAGCGCATATGAGAAGACAGCAGGCCGAGGGACTGTTGCAAAATCTGCCCATGTATTCATTTTTGCATTTCAGAAAAGCCCCTCTGACAGCCCCATGTCAAACTTCTGCCTCCAGAGTTTGCTCTTGTTCCCTTTCATCACAAGGTCATCCCCTCACAAGGGCCCCACCCGGGCTGGGCACTTGTGAGTCATGAACACAAGGCTCTCCATTCCTCTCACGTGCTCCTTCCCTAATTTTCACAAGGCCCCCCCTCTGGCGTGGGAAAGTAGACACCAGGGACAGCAATCCCTGAGAGACTGGAACTGCTCTGTATCACTGACCCGGCTCCCTGCCTCTGCCCAAGCTCCAGCCTAGAGCACCGGCAGCCATGTCCCTGAGACACTTCGCTTCAAGGAACTGGGGATGTAACATTGGTCTGAGGCCTGGTGACTTATCTTCTAGGAGCTAAGAAAGCCTCCCTCATCCACTCCTGACCTTCAGCTCCCTCACCTGACACCAGAGTCTCCCCACAGGTGGCTTCCCAGGACCATACACCATCCTCAGCTGCAGCCCTCTGACCCAGGCCAGAGACAGCTGCTGAATAAGCAGGCCAGGGCACCAACTCCCCCAAGCCAGGGAGTCAGCTCCGCCTGGTCTCCTGCACAGGAGGTAGCATTATCAGCATTTATCTACCAAGGCTTCCCCCTCAAGTTTCCAGGGATTGAGGAGCCTTCCACAAAGGTAGGGGAGAATTACACGGGGAAGACCAAAACCTGTTGGCAGTATCTCCACAGTGTTTCCAGTGACCAACCACTGGGGCTTGTGCCCCAAACCAGGGCAAGCAATCAGGTGATCAGCAGCTAGAATCACATGTCCCACTTTACCAGCCCCACCCTTGTGGCACAGTTCCATCAGCCCACAGGAACTGTTAGGTCCAAAGCATCCTAGTCTTATGGGCCTTTCCTGTGTCTCCTTGCTTCCTTCCTGAGGGAGCATCCCTGCAACACCCTGGGGGATTTCCCAAGGCGTATTTCTGACCCTTCAAACCTCCAGAGGCTCCCTCTGGAAGTGGAAATAGGGAGCATATGCCAGCCCATGGTCATGTGTACTGCGAGATAACGCTCCTAAAGGCACCCCCATTAAGCAGGCCATAAGCTAAGGCTTGCAGGGATGGACTGGGTCAACTGCTCCTTGATCTCTCTTTCACCACTCTGGAAGGGTAGAAAGGGTGGGGGATCATCTTGCAGACCACCGGGTACCCACTCGAGTGACTTCTACCTAACCTCCCAAATCACAAGATAGAGAAGAATCCAGGGATTCTTGCTTCCTAGGCCTATAAATTCAGAGATGATATAAAGTATAAAACATAGGAAAAAAGTAACATTTATTTAGACTTTTCTACATAATTTATCTTTACACGTATTACTTCACTTATTCTCACAATAAATCTTAGGATACAATTACTAGCGAAGTGCAAATATCAAGTTTGAACACAGATAAAGCTGACTCAAAAGCTCAAACTCAAACAAAACAAAAACCCACTTCATTCCATTACACAAAACTGACTTCCAAGATGGTAAAAATGGTTAACTCACCTGGATTTGGGTTTGCTTCTGCCAACACAGGGTAAAGTCACTACTTTCCCGAACCCAGCTTCACCTTCAAGACTGATTTATTAGGTCTGAGGTAGGCCAATGTATCCATCTATTTGTGCATACACATATGGGTTTTTATTTTTGTTGTTGTTGCTGTTTGTTTTTAAACAACCATCATTAGGAACCAAGGTGTGAAGAACACAGAATCATCTAGTAGAAAATATACAAAAGCTGGGGAGTCAAGAAATCAAGGCTCAGCTCCAGGACCTACCATCTCCTTACAATCCCCACTCTTCCAAGGATTGAAATAACATTTGCTTCATCTATCCCTCCTACACGGCATACTTGCAGATGCAAAGGCTGTAGACATACTTGAGCAAGTGGGAAGAAAAGCAAAATATGAATTTGAAGGATTTTTGTTCTACTTGCTGAAATTTGGTGAGCTAAAGATTTACATTCTGAAAGCACAATAGTCTGATTAGTCTGCAAGGAGAGTAACGGGCACATTAAAACAAAACATTCTTTTTAAAAAGCCCACAAGCTGGGCACAGTGGCTCACGCCTGTAATCTCAGTGACTCAGGAGGAGAAGGCAAGAAGATCCAAAGTTCAAGGCCAGTGGCAGCCTGTGTAATTTAGCAAGACCCTGCCTCAAAATAGAGAAAAGGTAAAATTGGCTGAGGGTGTGGCTCAGTGGTAGAGCACTTGCAAAAGCATGTGTGAGGCCCTAAGTTCAACCTCCCAGTACTACAAAAAGAAGAAAGAAAAGAAAAAGCTCATGAACATGCAGTATTTTGCCAGTTAGCCATGCCCCATTCAATCCCAAGAATGTGAAAAGGTTTCCTTTGATAGAAAGCTCAAGGTGCTTTGGGGCTACTTAATGTAGTTTGGACTGGGCTTTAGTCCAGTTGGCAGAGTGCTTGCTCTGTGCTTTCTGAGGCCCTCGGTTCAATCCCCAGGACTGCAAAAACAGATGAAGGACCTGGCAGCTCACTCCCGAAACAATCCCCAAATAATCAGCCATTGAAAACCCTATGAATAGCACAGAAGCACTGACATAGTGCCAAGTATGGCACGGTGTCAGGGAGTGATTATGTGCTGTTGTACATAGGGTCCCTATGAGTCAGACCCCACTGGACAGCATCTAACAACCACAAAATATAGTTTAGCAATGGAGTTTGTGTAGTATGCAAGAAACAGTCCATTACTATTTTAACTGGGATCAGAAAACTTGAATTTCAATCCTTTCTCCTGAACTGTGTAGGCTTATGCAAGTCACTTCCTGTCTTTGAATTTGTTTCCTTATCTGTAAAATAAGAGGACTAATTTAGATCAGGGATACAGAGATGCTGATTTATAAACCTATGGAAGATCTAGGTGCAGTGGTTCATGCCTAGAATCCCAGAGGCTTGGGAGGCTGAGGCAGGAATGTTAAGTTTGAAGCCAGGAAAAGCCTGCCCAACTTAGCAGGCTTTCAAGATAAAAGATAAAAAAGGGTCTGAAGGCACAAGTCAGTGGTAGAGCCTAGAATGTGCGAGCACCTAGGTTGAATTCCCCAGTAATGCAAATAAAATAAAATAAAATAAACCTATAGAAGATCTTTGTGAACCTCTTGAGATTATATGCAAAATTCCATTGTGTGTATGTAGACAATCTTCTGGAGAGAGGACTAAATTTTCATGTGATTCATAAAAGACCTTGTGGTTAAGAAGGTTAAGCACTATTTGGCTAACCATTCTTCTTACTCCATTCACTTCAGTCTCCCTCATGACAGCTTTTGAAGCAAAGTTTATATAAATAATTAAATCTGGAGTCCTGGAGCAAAACAATAAGATAACTTTGATCAGTTTTGTTTGCCAATGATCTAAGGTGGGTTTGCTTCTAGTGGGAAGACCTGAACCAAAGCATCTCAAGGGCTTATGATCTAACTTTCTGGAACTGTGTGCCACTCCAAACTTGGAGTTACAAAGTCCTGAGGCCAAACTGGCTACACCTGAATCCTAAAGGCCAATGACGAAGAGGGCCTCAGACTCTGTGGAAACCTCACCTACTTCTCTGCTATGTGCTTCCCAAAAATATCGCCCCACTGGTCCGAAAGTCTGCCCTTAGGGATTCAATACTTTGGGTTTGGAAAGTCTGAACATCCTGTGCAACCGAACTCCTTTGGGAAGCATGACGGTTTTGAGTCTAATTAACTGAAACTTGGAAGAGGAAGAGCGGGAAGAACAGGAGAAGGCCTGGAAAAGTAAGTGAGAGGACTACTGAAGCTTTGCTCAGGACATAAACAGCCCACTGGACTGAGGCCATCCTCAAGGACACAGGCAGTCCAAAGGGCTGTTTACACGCTGTGCCCTGCACCCCAAACACGACCACTCGCAGGGGACAAGGGCAGAGCTAGGGCTCAAACTCCACCCGGAAGACAGAGGAGTGGAGAGAGACGCCCTATACTCCCCACCCCTCGCGCCAACTCGGCCCTCGCTCTGGCTCCGGGGGTCAGGCACAGCAGCACCCCGGCCTGAGGGGGCGCTCGCTCTACCAGCCAGGTCTCGCCCTGCGCAAGCACCACCTTGGTACCGGAAGAGGCAAACGCGACTTTCGGACCTCTTTACCAAGAGAGGTCTTTCAAGCCCTTTTGGCAGCGCGAGGTCGCGCTACATTCCCACGCCCCTCCACCACAGCCAGATCACGAACACCCTCCGGGTATTCTCTCCCAGAATCCGCTTTTCCTCACCATCCCGCCCCTCCCTTAGCAAGATGGCGGCCAACACACTTCCGGCGTGTGTCCATATGGGTGCGTCCGGGCGGCTGCAGCAGGTGCCACCCGGCGCGTTCCGGCCTCTTTGCTGCAGAGTACAACGGTGATGGCGGGCAGACAGTCCGGCTGGGGCCGAGCGGCTCTTCTTCAGGTTCTTTTTGGGGTGAACCTGATGGTGATGCCACCCACCCAAGCTCGTAGTCTGCGCTTCGTTACCTTGGTAATGGATGATGGGGTCACCAAAGGGTTCGCCAGAGCTTGAAAGGCAAAGGCCTGCTGGTGGAGGGAGGGGCAGGACTTGTGCTGGGGTCGGGGGTCGGGGATCTCCAGGGAGAAAGCTGGAGAAGAAAACTGGCCTGAGGGAGCTCGAGATCCTAGATTCAGAATGAGTGTGAAGCCTTGGGCCATTTGGGGAGGAGCAAGGAGTCCCAGTAAGAAGTTCTATATTACCAGGTAGGTGGCATGAGTCTGCCCTGGAACGGAGATGTGGTTAAAAGGTTAAGAGGCTCCATCCGTAAAGACAACTTTGGTGATCTTTTCTCTCTAGTTTCCCCCCATCGAATGCATTGCTTTCACTGCTTTATCTTTCCTATCCTGGCCTTTGGCTTTGACTATAGTCTCTGGTTACCTTGCTTGGCCTGAATTGGGGTCTTTTGCTTTGGATAGTGGGAAGGCTTCCCAGAGGGAGTGAGGTTTCTTTCTCCAACATGGGGCAGAAATGGACTCTGTGTTTCTATCAAGGAGAACCTTCTGATATGTAGGCAAACCATTTTCATTCCTCAGCTGTACCGACATGGAGACCGTTCACCAGTGAAGACATATCCAAAGGACCCCTATCAGGAAGAGGAATGGCCCCAGGGCTTTGGTCAACTAACCAAGGTAGGTCAGAAACCACCCTACCCTCAGGATTAGCTGTAGAATGAATGTCTTCTGGCTACAGAACTTGAGGCTTCCTAAAGCGCTTTTTCCCCATTAGTGCTGACAGATTTTTTTTTTCTTTGTGATGTTGGAGATCAAACCCAGGGCCTCATGCATGCCAAACACATGATCTACTACTGAGCTACATCTCCAGCCATGACATGATATCTTAACCTTACATTACTCTGTGCCCAGGACAGTGCCTCACACAGCTGGCCACTGTTTAACAAACAAGTTCTGGGATCAGATTAATCCCCTCCTTCCAGCCAGGGTAAACTTAGAAAGCAAGAGTGCCTAAACCCTCCAGGGTTTTTGATCCATCACTTCCCTCTGGACCCCCTTAACCCTTGGGTTTGCCCACAGGAAGGAATGCTACAGCACTGGGAGCTGGGCCAGGCTCTGCGGCAGCGCTACCAGGGCTTTCTAAACAGCTCTTACTACCGGCAAGAGGTAAGGCTGGGGGTTTGAGAGGCAAGAAGAATGAGATCTGGTTAAGGGTAAGGCTAGACACCCTGGCCTCCCTCCTGCATTTTTGGTTACAAGAGAAGACACCCAGGAGCTGTCTAGCTAGAACATAGACTTGGAGGCTGAGTTTTCCCTGCTTGGCTGGGAAGAAGCAAAACTGATCAAGGGTCCAACTGAGACTTAAGGATGTGGCAAAATAGTTTCTGAATCTGAAATAATAGGCTTTCTATCCAAGACATTTATTGGGTAACTATTAGGGGTGAATCACTGTGCTAGTGCCTTATATACCATGGTGCACTACAGATATGATCCCTGTCTTCATGGGGCTTAGAATATAGTGAGGACAAGCCAGACAGGGCTGAGATGAAGGACAGCAGTGAAGATTCTCAAGTGTGCTGGCCCCCGAGGTCCTCTCCTCACCCCAGCTATTGGCATGGTTGTTCCTCTGGCTATTGCTCTCAGCCACAGCTGTCTCAAGTCTCTACATGTTGTTACTGCTCCCTTGAGGCCCAGCTCTATCCTGAGTTCACCCTTCCCCAGTTTCTTCCTTTTTTTTTTCATAAGCCACTCTCTCTGTTCCTTTTTTCTCTCTGGTCTCTAAGCCAATTTATAAGGGGAGGGGCTATGGTGGAAAGTGATTTCTGCTATCAAGGACCTTGGTCTTGATGGGGAGACAGGAGCTGTTATGGAAACCATTCAGACCAGATAACCTACCAACTAAGTGCTTTTGACTAAGAGGGAGGTGTATTTGAACTAGAGCCATTCCCACAGGCTGAGTTCTTCACATAATGGTGAGTTAGCCCCAACTGGGTAATTTGGGGCCTTGAAGGATGGGAGAGGCTGGGCGATGCACGATGGGTTTACAGCATGCTGGGTAATCATCAAGAACAGGTTCTTGAGACAGGGGTAGTGGCACACATCTGTAATCCCAGCGGCTCAGAAGACAGGCAGTAGGATCACGAGTTCAAGGTCAGAGGCAGCCTGTATAACTTAGCAAGACCCTGACTCAAAAATAAAAATGGGTCTGGGAGTGTAGCCATTTGGTAGAGCACTTGCAAAGTATATGCAAGGCCCTGGGTTCAACCCCCAAGTACTACAAAAAATAAACAAAAGTTAACAGGTTCTCCCCTGGAGCCCCAATGAAGAACCCAAGGGCCCCTAAACACACACAGGTGAGACTTGTGCTGCCATCTCTGCAGGTTTATGTGCGAAGCACAGACTTTGACCGTACTCTCATGAGTGCTGAGGCCAACCTGGCTGGACTCTTCCCTCCCAATGGGATGCAGCGCTTCAACCCTAACATCTCATGGCAGCCTATTCCTGTCCACACTGTCCCTGTCACTGAGGACAGGGTAAGACTGGCCAGCCCTTCCCTGAAGGTGATAAGGGGGACAACTGTGGCCATGAGCCTACTGATCCGAGAGTCCTGTGCATGTTTTTCCTCTTTGATTTATAGTTACTGAAGTTCCCGTTGGGCCCATGTCCCCGTTATGAGCAGCTGCAGAATGAGACACGGCGGACACCAGAGTATCAGAATGAGAGTATTCAGAATGCAGTGAGTACAGGCTGATCTAGAGGTCATCAGACTGCTCTTTTGCCTGGGCAGGACTGATCCCCGGATCCATTTTCCATAGCAATTTCTGGACATGGTAGCCAACGAGACAGGGCTTACAGACCTGACCCTGGAGTCCATCTGGAATGTCTACGACACACTCTTCTGTGAGGTGAGCCTGCCAGGGTGCACATTGGGATTGCTTTTCTCTCCCCTCCAGCAGACCCAGGTCATCAGGACAGTAGAGCATGATGCCTAGGTACAGTCATTCCCACTAGGCAGGTCCAGTAAGCCACTCATTGTGAAACCTGAGAACTTCCCTTATGGGTGAAGAGAATGTTGGAGTGGGAAATGGTTTACTGATTGTCAGCAGTTCACAGTGCTCTCCACCCAGAGCTCTCGGCTATGAGACTCCTTTCTGCTGAGTCTCGCTCTTCAGGCCTGAGCTTCCTTTCCTGTGCCCTGCAGCCCTAACCCTCTCTGCTGTGTCTATTGCTCCGGCACCTCTGCCTCACCTGTGCTTTCCTCTCCCTCCCTCACACACACAGGCACCTTCCCTCTGGGAAGAGAGCTACCCCTGGAGAGGTTCTGGCCTAGGCCTGGGGAGCTAACCTGCCTGCTGCGATACACAGCAAACCCACGGGCTGCTGCTGCCACCCTGGGCCTCACCCCAAACCATGCAGCGTCTGAGCAGGCTAAAGGATTTCAGCTTCCGCTTCCTCTTTGGGATCCACGAGCAAGCAGAGAAGGCCCGGCTTCAGGGGGGTAAGTGACAAGAACAGCATGTCACTCCCCTCATCGGGACCCTCCAGCATGGGCGATCTGCTGTGGAGACTTCTACATTTAATTCTCGCCCTAAAATATTCCCTGCTCTTTCAAAACCAGATCCCCCTCATCGTCCCTTTTAGTCACCCCAGTCTCCCGACATTTAGCCTGTGGGTCCCTGTGTGACCACAGTCAGGTTTGCATGCTTTCTTTCTTCCATTCTTAAGTTTTATCCACTTCAGAAGATCCTTGTTCCCTCCCTTCCCTACACATGTCCCTCCAAAAAACCTTTGAAGATAAGGTTGAGAGTAGTACATGGGTGCCCCAGGGCGTCCCATCTCTGAAGCCTTTGACACCTCACTCCTCACCTAGTAGTTTCAGAACTTGCATGTAGTAGTTACCCTGGCATGGAACCAACATCTTGAGTATTATAAAACAGTCTTAAGTTTACACTTTGTTCCACATTGGGGTAATCAAACATGGGCAGAAGCTCATAGCTCATTTAGAAGTGGCCAGGTTTCTACCTCTGTGTTTAAATATAGATACCTTGCTTTGTATTTCTTTTCTGTGAATTTGAAAGTTCTTAGAGAGCACAGGGTGATAAAGAGTTCTGATCTGGTCTGCATTAACCTGTAGAGTTCTCTGGGTTGGTGATCAGACCAAGGACTAGCAGATGGTGAGAGGAGCAGATCTGTCTGGCCCAAAGGAAGTGATGGCTATAGACACAGATACCTGGGACTTTTCTTCTTCAGGAGTCCTGCTGGCTCAGATACGGAAGAACTTGACCCTAATGGCAACTACCTCCCAACTCCCTAAGCTGTTGGTTTATTCTGCGGTAAGCTCCTAAATTTCCCAGCACACCAACGTCAAGCCAAGAGCTAGATTTCTTCTCTCTTCAGTTACTGGGGAGCAGTGCTTATGGGCAGCCCCTCTTCATTGCAGCATGACACTACCCTGGTTGCTCTGCAAATGGCATTGGATGTCTACAATGGTGAACAAGCCCCCTATGCCTCCTGCCACATATTCGAACTGTACCAGGAGGATAATGGGTAAGTGGAGCCACTAGTCCTCTGGAGAGGCACTTGGGTGGCTGAAAGCAGCCCAAGGACTCAGTTACCAGCGTGCTAAGCAGCTGTCATCTTGCCTCCTGTCAACCCTCAGGAATTTCTCAGTGGAGATGTACTTTCGGAATGAAAGTAAGAAGGCCCCTTGGCCACTGATCCTGCCTGGCTGCCCTCACCGCTGCCCACTGCAGGACTTCCTTCGTCTCACAGAGCCTGTTGTACCCAAGGATTGGCAGCAGGAATGCCAGCTGGCCAATGATACCGCAGACACAGGTGAGCTGCCATTTGCATGTGTGTTAGTCACATCCCAACTCAAGTGTTCAGTTCACATCCACAAATCTTGAGGGAGCTGTCACATTTTCAGCTGTCTTAGTGCATTTCCCTGGAAAACTCCCTCTTCCACCCTAAGATCATTTTTATACTTCCTTCACACTCTTTACCGTCACATGATGTCCTCGCTTCTTATATCACTGAGAAAAGAGCAGTCAGGAGAGAACTCTCATCTCCCACCCCTGGATCCATCCGCTGAACCTGTTGGTATAAGCCAGTGGAGAGGAGCAGCCTCTCCACTTACACTCGGGGTTCATCTCTTCTCCCCTGTACTAGGACCTCTATGCCTATGTTCCCTTCTCTACGGCATCACTCCCATTTCAAAGCCTAACACAGACCTCTGAGAACCGTTTCTTCAGCTCCCCTGTTTCTCTGATCCCTTCAAGAGTGGAATCCTTCAAAGAATTGCCTAGACTCTGGGTTCACTTCCTTACTATTCATTCTCTCAGACTGACATTAGTCTTGTGCCACCTCTTGCTGTATTGAAGCTACTCTTGTCAAGGTGACAATTCTTAGTTTCTCTCATCTCTCAGCAGCATTATGTAGTTGGCCATTCCTTCCTTAAACACTTTCTTGGGGGTTGGAGGTATAGCTTAGTAGTAGAGTGCTTACCTAGCTTGTGTGAGGCTCTGGGTTGCACCTCTACCACTGCAAAGAAAACCTCAAACCAAAACAAAACAAAAACCATTTTCTTGGCTTCTCCTAGTTTTTACTCCCAACTTACCTACCAGCAGCTTCCTTATTGGCTTCCCTTGCCCAGCCCTTTTCCCATCTATGCTGACTCCCAAGGTGATCTCATCCAACCTTACGGCTTCAATATACCATCTCCATTACTTAAGTCCACCTTCATGTTATGACTTGCAGATTCATGGCTTCTTCTCTAAGCTGGACTCATGTACCGAGGTGCTGACTTGAAGCCTCAACACAAGATGTTCAATGAGGCATTTAACTGGATGTGTCTAAAACTAAATGCTCTTCCCCTTAAATGTTTGCTCATCCTCCAGCCTTCCCCATTTTAGTAAATACCACATTTGTCACCTAGTTGCATAATATAACTCCAGGCATTATCTTTGTCATACTGCACATCCAGTCCACTAGCAGGTCCTATCAGCTTCACCTTTCAGATACCATGCTTTTGCCTCTCCCCTCCAGCCTACCATCAGCTCCTGACTGAACTGCTGAAAAGCCTCTTAATGTTCTTTCTGGTTCTATTCTTGTCCCCACCAGTCTCAATACAGCAGAATTAATTTCTAAAATATATAAATTGGCTTATATCACTGTCATCCTCAGAATCTTCCGATGGCTTCCCATCACATAGAGAATGAAATCCAAGTTCTCTGTTATGGCTTCCCAGGTCCCATTTGGCCTGGCTTTCTGCCCTGTCTCCTACTTGCCTCTTGCTTACCCTGCTCTAGTGGTACTTTCTTGCTGATCCCAGAATATGCCAAGTATAAACTTTCAAGTATGAACTGGCATATTCCCATATCAGGGCCTTTTGTACACCCCACTCCCCATCCCAAGACACATTGTTCTCACATCTTTGTCTTACTGATTTGACTTTAGGTCTCTGTTCTTACTTCTTCAGTGATGCCTTCCTTGACTCACCTACCTTGCTCATAACATTCATCATTAATCTGTCATTCCTACCACTTGTTTGTTTATTGAATCTCCTCTTCCACAATATAAACTCCATGAGGGCAGAGACTGTCTTGACTACCTTCATAGATCTATGTCAGAACAGTACCTGGCATATGATAGGTGCTCAGTATTTTTTGGTGAATGCTAATGTTAACCTTTCTCTTCCCCTCTGCCCAGAGGTGATCGTGGCTTTGGCTGTCTGTGGCTCCATCCTCTTCCTTCTCATAGTGCTACTCCTCACTGTCCTCTTCCGGATGCAGGCCCAGCCTCCTGGCTACCGCCACATCGCAGACAGGGAAGATCATGCCTGACAACCACTCAGCCCCCTTCCCTCTGGCTCTTAGGGGAAGTGGGCTGGGCCCTTGTTCCAGACTGTTGCTGCTCCCCAGCCCACGGACAAGAGACCCTGGGTTGAGCCTCCCTGATTATTCCAGCCCAGATGAGTGGGGCTCTGCTGGCCCCAGGGAACCTATTACTCAGCATTCACATGCCTGATATTTACCAAGTACTGTGTTGGACCTTGGCTTTCTCAAACAGGATTTGCCTCTGCTCCCTAAGGACATGAGATACCGATGAACATTCAGCTTTCACTCAGGACCTGGGATAAAAACCCTGAAGGAGCCAGTGTTTGATCTGTCTTGTCTTCCACCAACCCCTGCTCTTTTTCTTGTAGCCCAGAGTCTTTGCAAATGGATCAGAGGACAGTTGTCTTGCCTCTCAGAGGTTATTTGAGAGGGAAAAATCACACATCACTGGGGGTACAAACACTGGCTGCCAAGGAACTGGATCACCTAACCACCATCCAGCCAAGTTTTCCTTTGTCTAGCTGAAGCCACCATCAGTGCCAGCCCTAGAGGTGCTTCAGGCACCTTTGTCACCCCTGGCTTGGGCAGGTCAGAAGGATGTTCATACTGTACAGGAAACAGTATGGGGGGAAATGGGAGGGAGTAAATCATACCGACTCATGAAACTACCCCCTCCCCGCTGGGCTGGGCTCTCCAGGGACCTGAAGGAAATGCAGGTACTGAGTTGGACAGCTCTTGACTGTGACCCAGAATGGGGCTGAGGCAACTCCCAGAAAATGAAGTTTTGTACTGAGTGCTGTGCTGTGACTGTTCTTCATTTCTGAGTCCCAATGAGCCCTCTGACCAGGTCAGTGCTAGATCTACTCAGTTCAGTTGTATATGGTTTTATTCGTCTTGTCAACAGTGAGTAAAAATTTAAAAACACTCCCTGATCATTCTGCCACCACACATCAGAAGGGAGAAAAGTACCTTGGCTCCAGGATGAGGTTGGCTTTATGCTAGGCATAACAGGGACTCTAAGAGTAACAGAGTAGCCTTAAGTTTCTGAAGCGAAGTCCTGAGCAGTAACACATTAATGTCCTAGTCCAACAGTACCTCATGCCATATTACCCTTGCTCCAACTCTAAGACTTAGGTACCTTGGGCCCATTAACTAACAGCTGCCTCTTCTTGCAGAACTTTTTCCTGTTCTTGGGCTCCAAGCTTTTGTTCGGCCCACACCTTCTTCATTGTCTCTCATTTCCTTTCTTTGACCCAGCTTCCTCCTGGCTCCTGCCTCCAAATGAGAGTGTGATAATCTAGGAGGAATTGAGAGCAGTTTGACTTGTGCCTTCCATTATCAGTCTCAGAGCTTGGGGTTAGCCTGAGAGACCTAAACTTCATAGTAGGGAAACATTAGGAAACTGGACAGCTGCCAGGCATTGTCATGATGAAGATAAAGCAAGATAGATAGACGACCTAGGCCAGAGAGACCACTGTCTCCCAGCCATTTTTACTGGCTACTGCCCTGGGATGAATAAGCTGAACTTAGCTGAAGCCTGGGGAGTAGGGCCAGGCTTGGTCAGTCTGAAATACACCTGCTTCTACTCACCTATAACAGAGGCCAGGGTGTCCCCCATGGTATTGAACTCATTCAGCTGCAGAGACAAGAGTGTCAGCATGAGGAGGGGGTGAAGGTATTGGCAGAAATATAAGGGCACATAAGGGGCAATTTCTGTTAAGGTTGCTTGACTCCCTGTTTTCTCCCATCACTATTTGAGGGCCCAAACCTCACCGAAATGAAACCAGGAGTTCCTGGGTCATGGAGCTGACACATCATCTTCCCTGAGCTTCCATCAAACACATCAATTGTCCTTAGTTCATAGGGAGCAAGGCCTTTCAAATGAAGATCTGGGTGTCGGCCCACGACAATGAAGTTGTACCGAGGATGCCAGGTTGCCTAGGAGATGGAGATAGTGGTCACAGACTAAACAAGAACATCAAAAGTATTTGTTGCTAACAAGCCAACAACTTAATACTGGAGATAAGACCTATATGAAACTACAAGGATGATTTTCAACTGCATGTGCATTCACCACGGCAAATTTTTTATTCCTAGGGGCCCTTCTGGGCTGTTAGGACATCTTCAGGTCTCCTCTGTTGCATTTTTCCTAAGGTCATATGAATTGATGTGTGGTGTTTGTTTGGTTTTGGTGGTGCCAGGGTCCAAACCTAGATCCTCATGCATGATAGGCAAGCACTCTATCACTGAACTGTATCTTCAGCCCTTGATAAATTTTAACATAAATTTTAACATCAGCTTGGCCCAGACATTAATCTAAGAGGTAAGCCTATATGAAAACAAAGAGCCTTTAGTAACCAAAACTAAATAGGACATAGGTTCTGAAGTAACTCCACTACTAAACCTTCTCTATCTACATGAAAATCGAAGGGTTGAGTGTAAAATCACTAGTCCCTAATAAGGAGAAGGTCTGTCTGTAGCCATAGTACCCTAGCATCTGATCTCAGAAGCTAGGCAAGGTCAGCCTGGTTTGTCCTTGGATGGAAGAGACTGCCTGGAAACACCAGGTGCTACAGGCTAGGGAGAAAGATCGGGCAATCCACTCCCAAAACAATCTGCCATTGAAAAACATGAATAGCAGAGAAGCACTGGCAATAGTGCTGGGCAAGACAGAATGTCGGGGAGTGCTTCATTCTGTTGTACATAGGGTTATTTTGAGTTGGGTGCGACTTGATGGCGTCTGACAACAATGAAAGGAAACCTATCTTCCTCATCTCACCCAACTCAAAACAAATATTGTCAGTTATTGGAATGACAGAATTTGAAGGGATTTCCCTAATAAATTGTCTCAAGGCAGCTTTGATTTTTTTAAATTATTTACTTTTGAGATAGGGTTTCACTATGTAGCCCAGGCTGGCCTCAATTTCACAATCTTCCTGCCTCAGCCTCCCTAGTACTGGAATTAAAGGCATGTGCCTCCACACCTGGCTTCAAGATAGTTTTGAAGGAGGAAAGACATAATTAGCAAGAACGAAGAAATGGTACTTGCAGTAGCTTGGAAATAAGTCACTAATGAATCCCAGATGGAAGCTGGCCTGGCTGGATACAAAGGGTATCCTTTGTATGAGGACAGGTGGATTAGCAAGAACACCAACAGGTGAAAGATGCTTGATATTTATTATTGAGTTTGATTTGAGGTACATGGGATACTAAAATCATCATTTACTGATTACTTACCAAATGCCAGGCATGGTGCCATGTGCTTTAAGAATACCGATTCATCCTCACAATAACCCTATCAGTTAGATACTATTATTCCCATTTTACTGCTGAGGAAATGGAGATCCAAATTGGGAAAGTAAGGGACTTATCTTTATTATTAGAAGCCACCTAAACCTGCAAGACAAACTAAGGTGAGGGTTAGTTTGTGGATCTGCTACACACCCAGGTAACTGAAACTGAGAAGGCAGAATAAAGGGTCAGGATCATAGAAAATGCCCGTGGCAAGATCAGGAGTAGGCTGAAGAACTCAAGGAAAACAGCTTATCAGAAAGAGATGTAGACAATTCAACAAAATGGAATTGCAGAAATGGGATAAAAGGAGCAGAGAGAGAGAGAGAGCCAAAGAGTTAAGAGGTGGCTTTGCATTGGGGCAAGAAGAGATCCACGATTGCAAGCTAACCATATCTGCACCTCTCCCCACCATGGGCAAACCTGGTCTGTCCCCATGGTCACAGCGTCCTTCCCTCCATCACTTACTTTGATGGGTGTGAGGTGCCGGATGTAGCGGTGAGGGTGGGGGATTAGGCTGATGGAGCAGTCCCACTGGGAGGCAGAGTAAACCCGGATTTCACTCTTCTGGTCAGTAGTCAAGAGCTGGGCTCCATCAGGACTGAAACAAGCTGACAAAAATAAAAAGCCCCTGTTGTCCTGGCCTTCACCAACCTTCTATAGTAGGGACATCCTTCCGCCCATTCCTGAGAGGGGTGGAAGAAAGAGGTGAATCTGGGATATGAGCAAAAATATTCTAGAAACACAGCAGCCAAAGCCAAAAAGGTTCCCTTAGCCTGGCAGATGCAATTTGGGGGTAAAGGTTTGACCTGGGGGTTTCCAAACTTTCAGAAGAAAACCCCAGCAGTGCTGAGACAGTCAGGGTCTGTGTGAAAGATGAGGTCTGGGATGTCACACCTGCATTGACAGGATGGCTGTGCCGCAGCTGGTAGAGGAAGCCGGCCCGCCCTCTGACCTGGCGCAGGTCCCAGATTTTCACTGTTTGATCTACAGAGGCTGTGGCTAGTAACCAATCACAGCAGGGGTTCAGGGCCACATGAGTCACCTTCTTACTGTGCAGCCTGAGATTCCAAAGCTACAAAGAAGAGACTAGTTCAGGTAGGGACTTAGAACTGAGGGAGGGGTAAGGGAAGTAGAGGGAGGACCTTAAGAGTACACACCTCCTTGCCGTCTGTGTTCAGCAGGATCACGTGCCCCACATTGTCTCCTGTGACCACCAACCGGCTTTTGGCAGACACATCCAGGCCGGAAAACCGTACACTAGAGGGAGAGACTGTGCTGTAAGGCTCACGGGACTGAGACGGGTCCATTTATTCACTGTTGCAGCTCAAATGTCTAACTCACAGTAGGCATTCAATAGATATTTGCTGAATGAATAACTGTCTTGCAAAGGATTCCCAGTGAGGCGCGCTCAGATTTGTTTACGGTGCGGACAGAAGGGGTAGGGGTGATAGGGCTCAGAAATGTGTCCAGTTACTGCTGGGCCCAGCATCCTCAGCTAGTGAAGAGTTCTTTAAGCAGCCAAACCTCAGATCCGCAAGGTACATCCTTAGGCTAGCTTGCTCTCCACAGCCCAGGTTCTCGGGAAGTCTTGCTTACTGTTCTCTCTCCCGTCACTCCACCCAAAGGCGACAGACCCAGCACCAGTTGCCCTTGTTCTGCTGCTGGCTAGAGATGAATGTCTGCCCCCTTCTGAGCATTTGGAGAAAATGCATATACAACCCAGAAGCTCTTTTCTCTCAAAGACTACTTGAGGACGAGGGGATTCTAGAGAAGGGTGTGTCATGAATCCTAATTCAGAGCCAGGAGAGCTCTCAGTCATTGTTTCTCTGAAACCCTCAAAGCCATGCTGCACTGCCTTTTGCCATCTCCCTGAATGTAAACTGGGAGGCTTCTTGGAGAAGAGTAACCTGGTGCTGAGCCTATCCAGGCCCCTGCCCTGATGGCTCCTGCGTTTCTCACCCATGTGGGGAAGCCCAGGATAACACTCAATGCTGTTAGATCCTGCACCCTCATTCATTCCTTAGGGAGCAGTCAGAGTTTTGTCTGGTTAGAAATCAAAGCAACTCGCACTTTGTAATTTCTCCAGCCACTTGCTCTGAAAAGGATTTTATCCGTTTAAGCTTCTACCAAGGAACTGGTCATTACACCCCAATGAACGGAGAGCATTAAGATTTCAGTTCTAGCCAGATGTGGTGGCAGCACACCTGTCATCCCAGCACTCAAGAGGCTGAGACAGGAGATCATGATTTCAAGGCCAGCCTGAGCTACATAGCAAGACCCTGTCTTGAAAAAGAAAAAAAAAAAAAAGAAAAGAAAGAAACTTTAGTTCCTGCTCCCTGGTTCACTCTCTGTGGTTTTCCAGGGTGACAGTACATTGACTTTCCTAAGAGTCCAGGTCTAGTCTGACAACAGTATGACTTACAGAATAGCTGAAGTCCTTCCCTTACTGAGAAGGGCTGAGGTTCCAGAACACCTTCCCAAAGCAGAATCAAGATCAGAGCAGCCAAAGAGTTTGAGGAAGAGAAGGAGGGGTAGAAACAACTTTCCTTTCTTCCCAGTGACAGGTCTGGGTAAAAGAAATGGGATCACAGTGGTCTGGCAAGAACTACACCTAGGACTTAGAACCCCTTTCCCTTTACTAGTTAAACTACTCACCCGCAGACATCTGATCTGGTAAAAATTCGTAGAGTGTTGCCATTAAAATCTCGTAGGCTAGTTGTTCCCTCCGCTGAGGAAGTAAAATATTGGTTGGTATTGAGAAGGTTAAACTTCAGCCCAGTGATGGTCCCTCTAGCTCCAATCTAACATGAGGAAGCAAAAAGCCAGTGAGTCATAATGGGCCATGAATTGAGGAACCAGACATGGATGTTGTACATATGGCACTGCGATGGAAATACTAGTCACTTGGCACCAGGGCCAGGCCAGCTTAGACACATGATCTTAGGATGCTCTTTATTTTTTCAGGCCTTATTTTTATCTCTATATTTTAAATTAGGATACAGTAGATATGACTGTTTGTTCTATGAATTCTAACACATGCATAGACTTAACCACCACCAAAATTAAGATGCACAACAGTTCTATTACTCTAAAAAACTCCTACATGCTCTTCTGTTGAATTACACTGTCTGTCCCCTTACCCAGCTCCTGGCAGCCACCAATCTGTTCTCTATCACTATGCTTTTACCTTTATAGAAAGCCATATAAATGAATCATAACAGTACGCAAGGTTTTGAGGGTGCTTTCTTTCATTTTGCTCAGCAGAATGCCTCTGAGGTTCAAATGGTGTGTACAATTCTTCCTATTTTATTGCTAAGTAATCTTCACAGTAATTATGGACATACCACAGTTCATTATAAGAGCCTATGGTCTTCTTTTTAAAAGAGCTTCAGATCAGAAAAATAGCTGGGTTAGGAGGGCAGGAAACAGATGTGTTCCTTCTTACTTACTAGGCATTCCAGGCAATGACTAAAACAATCATGATGGGACTGGGGGTATAGTTCATTGGAAGGACGCTTGTCTAGCATGTGTGATGCTCTGGGTTCATTCCCCAATTCCCCACCACACACACACACACACACACACACACACTTAGAAATAAACCACTAAGAGAGAACTAACCATGATACTACCTATGGGTTAACCTAAGTGTTTATTATATACCAGGTACTGTTTTAAGAACTTTACATCTCGAGGAGATCCTTTTCCACGTCTTCCTTATGCTGCTGCTGTCCAGCCTCTAAACCCAAACAAGATGTCCTACACAACAAGCACTTAACTAACTCAATGTATTAATAGGCACACTCTATTGCTCTCTAAAACATTCTAATCAGTGCCCATGGTCTGCCAAGCCCTTGCTGCATGTAAGACAATCTTCTGCTCCCACCAGTTGATCAGGGTTCATTATTCCATGCCAGGATACTACCATTGTGCCCTTATCCTTTGTCCTGGCTGCATGGTTGCCTTTCTCACCCTGCTTAAGCCCTGACTCTATTGCTGAGCTGCCACTCTGACATCACCTGCACTAACACCCACTTCAGTTTCATGGGCTCCAGAATCAGGCACTCTGCCACTGTGGCCTCCCTCTATGTAAATGTCTGTCCTGCTTGACGCTACCTAATGACTTTCGGTTTGAACTATTCAGGAAGGTAAGGGAAGAAGAAGATGAGGAAAAGGAAGATATCAATCTTAAACTCTCCATTAACTAGAAAGAAGGAATAATTTCCAAGCTTATAAGGTAAGTATAACCTTGATACTCAAATTTGGTAAGGACTTAGCACAAAAGAAAAATTGCTGGACAATTTTATATATGAACACAGATGTAAAAATCCTAAACAGAATATCAGCAAGCTCAATCCAGTGATACTTAAAAAGGATACATACACTATGACCAAGTTGGGTTTATTCCAAGGCAAGGTTGGTTTAAATATTAAAAATTAATTGGACATCAAAGGAAACAATCCAGAGTGAAAAGCAACCTATTGAGAAAATACTTTCAAGTCATAAATTTGAGAAGGGGTCAATATCCAGAATACATAAAAAATTCCTATTAATAACAAAAAACAAACAACCCAACTAAAAAACTGGCCAAAGACTTAGACATTTCTCAAAAAAAAAAAAAAAAAAAAAAAAAATTAAATGGCCAAAAAGCATGTGAAAAGGTGCTCAAGACATTTAATTAGAGAAATACAAGTGACACTATAGTGATATCACCTGACACCCCATAAGATGACTATTATCAAAAAAAAAAAAAAAAGAAGAAGAAGAAGAAGAAGATAGCCAGGTGTGGTGGCATACCCCTATAATCCCAGCACTTGGGAGGCTGAAGCAGGAGGACTGACATGAGTTCGCGGCCAACCTGGTATACATACTGAATTCCAGGCCGGCCTGGGCTAAACTAAAAGAAAAAACAAAGAAACAAGAAAACCCCAGAAAATAACTAGTGTAGTGAGGATGTAGAGAAACTGGAATCCTTGTGCACTAGTGATGGAACGTAAGATGGTATAGTCACTATGGAGAAGAGTATTGGATTCCTCAAAAAATTAAGAATAGCTCCGATGTAGCAATCTTACTTATGGGTACACATCCAGAAGAAATGAAAGCAAAGCCTGGCATGCTAGCACATGCCTGTAATCCCAGCTACTTGAGAGGCTGCGGCAGGAGGATCAGGAGTTCGAACTCAGAGGTAAGCCTGTACAATTTAGTGAGACTGTCCCAAAAATAAAAAAGGGGCTGAGTGTGCAGCTCAGTGGTAGAGCTCTTGCCAAGCATGCTCAAGGTCCTGGGTTCAACCCCCTAGTACTGTTTGTTTATTTTTAATATAAGAATGGAAAAGAAAGGAATAAAACTTGTTATTTGTAAATAACAAGGTTATACAGGAGTTTTTTTTCCTAAAGAGACAGGTCTCACTATGTTGCCTAGCAGTAATCCTTCTGCCTCAGCCTTGCCAGTCGCTGAGACTACAAGCACATGGTACCTTGCCTGGCTTGTGTAAGAAAAAATTTTAAATTCACATAAATTATCAAAATTAGTGTGGATTTCTACTTCTAGCCATGAGTGTGTCAGAAATCAAGTATACATTCCTGCCTTAAACAAGAAAAGTGGACAAAATACATGCAAGAAGTTTCTAGATCCTGGACAATAGGCAGCACCAGATAAGAGGGGAAAATATGGGGTTGGCCTGCAACTGCACCAGCTTATTGGTCGGAGAAGGTATCTAGGCTATAGCCCAAGGAGGGAAAAACAACCACCTACTAGTCTCACAGATCTGAACAGACAGCATTTCCAACATGGCAGAATGCTGGGGAGGGAGATGCACACAGGGCACTCTGAAGACTTTCCCAGGGGTCCCCTCTAGTCTTTGGTTTGGCAGTGTACTAATATGTAAACTAATATGTAAACGTGTGTAAGGAAACTACCCAAAGCTGGAATAAAAACACCCGAAATGCGTGAGAGAAATCCTCACAACAATCTGTATTCTCATTATGCAGAATGAAAAGATTCTTAATATACAGAGCATCCAATGGAGTCCTAGAAGGCTACTGCCCCAAGTGGCGGAGCCAATTTAAACCTAAACTGTAGGCTATAGAGGAGGAATGGGGAAGGAAAAAGAAGAGGAGAAAAAAGAGAAGGAAGAGGAGGAGGAGGAGAAAAAAACTATTTAGAGAAACAATGGCCTGAACATTTCCAAATTTGATAACTATAAGCAGGAAATCGGGATCACACAAAAGAATGAATGTTGGAAATGGCAATATATGCATAAATATAAGTGTTATTTTTCATTTTAAAAATCTCTTTGGAGTTGGGGCTGTAGCAGTGTAACTCAGCAGCAGAGCACACAAGGCCCTGGGTTCAATCGCCAGGACAATTGAAGCTCAATGACCCTATGGCGAAGAAACTGAGAACAGTTCAAGGCACATCACAATCATTTTTAAGGAGAGCTAAGAAAAACAAAAAAACAAAAGCCATACAGAAAGGAATGAGGTGACAGTAGACTTACCAGAAAATATCTTTGAACAGCACACTATGTGCCATAAATATTTCTTCTTCTTCTTCTTCTTTTTTTTTTTGTAGTACTAGGAGGTTGAACCCAGGGCCTTGCTCGTACTTTGCAAGTGATCTACCACCAAGCTGCACCCTAAGCCACTTTTTTATTTTTGAGACAGGGTCTCACTAAGTTGTGCAGGCTGCCTCTGGCCTCAAACTTGTGGTCCTCCTGCCTCAGACTCTCAGGTCACTGGGATTACAGGTGTGTGCCACAGAACCTGGCTTTAAAATTTGTTTTCTGAAAACTGTGAACCTAGAATCCTATACTCAGTAAAAATATCTTCCCTAAAAATAAAGGCAAAATACTTTTTTAGGCAAACAAAAGTGGAAAAAATTCACCACCAACTAAACTGCATTACAAGAAATGTAATTCCTTTAGGAACTTTTTTAGGCAGAGGAAAATACTTCCAAAAGGAAATCTGGATCACACAAAAGAATGAAGAATTCAGCAATCAAGAAAAATGAAATAGGGTCATTCGCAGCAAAATGGATGGAATTAGAGAAAATTATTTTAAGTGAACGAACACAAGCTCAGAAAGAGAAACAACACATGTTCTCACTCATATGAGAGAGCTGACTCAAAATTACAAGAAGGAAAAATCCTACTCAAAGGTCAGATCACATTAAAAGGGGG